>WSFP011521927.1:0-12472 GCA_009831015.1 Picea engelmannii | reverse complement strand
TATAATATGCCCCAATTAAGGGGTAATGAGCCAATATTAGGGCTTAACATGCCCCTCCCCTTGAGACAAGTGTTGTCCGCAACGCTTGAGTAACTCTGGATGCTTCAGTATAAAAGACTCATCTTCCCAAGTGGAATCTTCAGCCGGTAATTTCCTCCATTTAATGAGATACTCTGAAATAGATCTATTCCTCAGCTGGAAAATTCTTGTGTCAGTGATGGCTTCAGGTTCCAATATGATTGTTTTACCTAGAACACCTTCTTGAGACTAGTCAATAGGACTAGTCGGATACCCTATCTTACACAGGGTGTATCTACAAATTTAAGATGACCCAGAAGCTGAAATTTTTACCACAGATACCTTACTAATTTCTGTAAATAGCCTCTGAAGTTCACGGTCTAAAACGTTACGAAAAAGTGTTTATAGTGAAAATTCTGCAATGACTCAGTTCAGGATGATTCCAGAACCGTATCTTGTACAGGTTGTATCTCCGAAAGTATAAGGCCTCAGGAGCTTAATTTTGAATCCAACGTACCTTGATCCATATACTAAATATCCTCCAAGCCGTTCCTTCTGAGACGTTGTAGAAAAAAAGTTATAGCAAAAATTCCAAGGTGTCTCAGATGTAGCAGTGAAACCCCAAGACCATGAGATCTGATACCATATGTTAAGAACCAAATATCAATGTAGCATAGAAAATCCCCAGAAAAAGTACTCTACGCCTTGAAAAAGAGATAATTTCAGATAATAAGCCTCTTCAAGGGGGAAACCTCCTTTTACCCCACTTAAATGTTCAAGTACAAGATGAATCAAAATGAAAATGTCTCCTTGGTATATATAGGAGACTAGGAGGTATAATTACAACTAATGGCCTAAAGCTGACATAAATAAAATAACATTACTAATATAATATGCCCCAATTAAGGGGTAATGAGCCAATATTAGGTCTTAACACCAACAATCCGTGTCTTCCCTTGATTGTTTTCTTTTAGAAAGAAACAAGTATCTTTTATATTATGTCAACAATGTAAGGTCCACTGGTCCAAATACAAATAAGTTCTCCTTCTCTTACATCATTCAAGTCCCTATCTGAGAATTTCCTTCTAAATAGAACTACTGGGACTCTAGACAAAATTAATTTTTTTCTCTTAAGACTGTAAAAGAGCTTATTCAAAATTTTAAGTTCAAGCCAAGTTGGTTGCGTCTATTCCCAAAATTGCTATAAAGTCTACTAAAAAACTTAACTTAACATCTAACATCCTGACTTCTCCATAGAGTTGGGATGAGACAGATTAACAGGTACATCCTTACCCCTGCACTGAAATATTTCCGCCTCCCTTCTCGTACCATATACCATACGTACTAACGCTACATGAATTCGTAATTGGAAGGACAAACTTTTCGACGTATGCCATCTAATACTCCACATGCCTTCATCCCTAATTGCCACATGTCCACATTCCTTATGCTATGGGACTTTCCCAATTCATTTAATAATGTTTTTAAATCCATGGATATTATGGAATAGGGACCCAATGTAAAATATGTTGGGTGACCTGAAGTTCGCCTTTATTCAGAAGCATGGCTTTGTTTGTTGCCTTATCTGCCTCTCGATTTAAGTTTTGAAGGATATGGAAGAATTCAATACTATTAAAGGATTTAAAAAAAAATTTGATTTTCCTAATGAGGTGGAGTAGTTTCATATTATTAGTCTTTGAGGAAGTAGCTAATGCACATATCAAGAGACATGAATCGCAAAAAAACACTGCTTTTGAGATTCCTAATTTCTCCAACTGAACTAATCCTTTCCACAAAGCCAGAGCTTCTTCAATATTATTAGTGTCCTCCCCAATTCCCCAAGAATACTCTAAAATAACAATTTCCTCGGGATTTATAATTATCCCTCCCCCTCCTTCCACCCTTGGATTACCTTTTGAAGCTCCATCAAAGAAAAGTCTATTCTTTTTAACATACTTTCTCCAATTCACAAATTGCTCTGGGTCCAATCTGATTTCCCAATCTTCTTTGTTCCGAAGTGGAAGATAAGGGGACCCTGATTGCAAGAGGCTAAGATTGTGACACCACTTAGCTTCTTCAGGGAGACGAGAAGATTTATTTTCAGGAAGCTTTTGGGATTGTAAGCTCTCTCCCATAAGTTCTTTTACTTTGTCACAAAATGAGCAATGTTGGAAGCTTTCCCTCTGAATAGGCATGCATTTATTTCCAACCATAATTTCCAAACAATAAATTTAGGAAGAGACAACCAACAAAATTTGAGTATGTTTTTATTCATAAGAGAAAGAGGAAAGAGTTGCTCCCAGTTGCTGAAGAGATCAGAAAGATTTACCGGTAAGATCACTTTATCCTCCCAGGGAACTAGCGCCTGTGCCCAGACTTCCTTCGAAAAGGAGCATTCCAAAAACAGATGGACCAAGGATTCTTATTGAGAGAGGCATCAAGGGCATCGAGAGGGATCTACCAATCCTTTCCTTTCCAAATTCCCCCCTGTGAGGATGCTTCCATGAACCAGATTCCATACAAACAGATCCACCTTATGAATAATTTTTTCCTTCCAAATTCCTTTCCAGACGGTTGGGTTTGGGGGCACATATGGGATAGCAACTAAGTTCTTGTAGCGTTGAGACACAAAATAAACACCAGAACTGTTTCCCCAACCTCTTTTGTCCTTTTATTTAGCAACAAAAGGTGACTTACCTTGAAGTAATGAAAGAAACAAGTTCTTTTCTACCTCTAGATGCCTGGGCCACTATGGAATTTCCCATGTTTTCCAAGTTCTTTTTCAATCTGTGTTGCACTCTGAAATGTCCCAAAGGGTTATTTTCCCTCTCCACTATAGCCAAAGTTTTAAATTATCAAAATAACTGATTTGTGAAAGAGGCAGACTGCCTAAGACAAAATCTTCCCAAATGTTTATTTGCTTCCCATTCCCAAGGATCCATGTGAGCTCAGATTGGATGAGAGGTAGTGCATGTTTGTAGAGAGAGAATATAGGGGATCCTTTTTTAGTCTTTGGCTCCTTGTCCAAACTTTTCAATCTAGGTCCAAAGAAATATTTGTTCCACTGCACTTGTGTAGTCCAATTTATCTTCCCAACTATTAGATTCCAAACAATCTTAGATCCAAGAGCGATATTTTGTATTTTTAGATCTTTTATTTGAAGCCCTCCCTCCAAGATGGGTTTTTTAACTTTTCCCGAGCTAACTAGAGAACTTTTTTTATCATTTTTCTTGCCTCCTTTCCAAAGGAATCCTTGGAGAATCATGTCGAATTTTGATAGAATTTTTGTTGGGGCTAACATCAAGGAGAATTGGTAGATAGGAATGATAGAGAGCATTGATTTGATTAATACGATTTTCCCTACCAAATTCAACCATGAAGCTCCCCAAGATTGAATTTTTGCTTTTAGATTATCTAGAAGTAGAAGGTATTCCAAGGATTTCGGGGCATATTTAATGATAGGAACCCCCAAATATTTGAAGGAGTCCCATTGGGCCGTTCCTTCAATTTCCAAAACTCATTAAATTTCCCCCAATTCCCTTGGGGTGACATTCCATCTATAGATTTGACTCTTCTTGCTTCCCGAGACATTACAATAAGAGTCCAATTCTAGTTTAAATATCCTTGTTATTTGAGTGCTATCCCCACCTAGAAGTAGAGTGTCATCAACAAACTGAGCATGATTAATTTCTTTCACCTCCCTAACCATCCATAAGCCAATCAATTCTTGATCCCAATGACACCTTTCTAGATAAAAACTAAGCACTGAGGCCTGAATTGCATAAAGAAGAGGAGAGAGAGGGAAACCTTGTCGGAGCCCTAGTGAGGCCTTGAAGAAATAAACTGCTCTACCATTTACTAATGGGGCTATCCAATATTTTCCTATGCATGCTTTCACCCATCATATAAATGACGAATCAAACCCAAATATTATCATAACTTTAAAAAGAAAATCGTGGAGAACTCGATCAAAAGCATTGGCTAGATCAAGCTTTACTACAATACCTCTTCCTCGATGAAGTAGGATTGAGTGTAATGGCTCTTGAACCAAAATAATATTTTCCAAGATCCTCCTTCCTTTGACAAACCCTCCTTGATTGTCTGGAATAATTGATGGAAGCACCTCTTTCAATCTTTTTTCCATTACTTTTGTTATTATCTTATAGCCAATATTGCAAATGGAGATAGGTCAAAATCTATCAAAAATGGCAGGGCCTTTTTCTTTCGGGATGAGAGCTAAGAAAGATGAGTTTGTGCTCCCTCCTATATTATCACACTACTATTTATTTTTATGGTTTTCCAGTAGGCTTTCAGAACCTGGATGTAAATCCATCTGGACCTGGAGCCTTATCAGGCTCCATTTCTCCCATATCTTGCTTGATTTCTTCCCTAGTAACTGGGGTTGTTAACTTTTGGTTGACTTCTTTGTGAACTTTAGTGGGAATTAGGTCCAAGACACTTTGGTGATCACCGCCCTAGAGCGTCCCTTATTCAAAGGATATTGTTTTGAAGTGCAAGTGTGCTTCTTCCTTTATTCTGAAAAAATATGTGACGGTTTGTCCTTGGACTTGAATCTCTGAAACGGTTTTGAATTGTTTCCGTGCTTCTGCTTGTTTATGGAAGAATGTTGTGTTTCAGTCCCCCACTTGTAACCACATGCTTCTAGATTTTTTTCTCTATAATTCCTCTTCGAATTTACAAGCCGAGTGGAGGGCTCTATGGAGAGCGACTTATTTCCTTAAGTCTTCTTGTCTTACTTCTGATCCTTTCGTGCTAGTTTGGTGTTGGTCTAAATTTTTCTGTGCTTTTATTCTTATTTTGTACGGGGATTTCTTTTCTATTTTCCATGATTTTAAGGCTCACTTAACTCTTCTAACCTTTTCTTCCCAAACAAAGAAATGTGAGCTTGAAAATGGATGCTTCCAGGCTTCTTGAACAAGCTCATGGAAACCTTCTAATTGAATCCAAATGGGACTGAAACAGAAAGGAATTGGACCTAAATTATATTCTTTCCTTATCTCAAGAAAAATAGGTCTGTGATCAGAGAAATTGAATGGTAGAATTTTGGAGGAAGAATCCAACCCAAGTAGGAGAAAGGAACTTTGCACAAGGAATCACTCTAATATGGATGCAATATGGTCGGGCCTAATACGTCTATTCGACCAGGTATAATTTCCTTTGGTGGGTTTGATTTCCACGAGATCCCAATCTTGAATGAGATTATCCACCCATTCCCTAATCGGGTCCCTAACCATGGATCCTCCTCTTTTATCATTTATATTAAGAACAAAATTTAAATCTATAGCTATGATTACATTTTCCAGAGCTAGATCGTTAGAGACTTCCCGAATGAGGGCCCAACAATCTTTTTTCTTTGAGAATAGAACCGGATCATAAACATTAAAAAGACATATTTGAATACTTGATTCTTTTTGGCGTAGCTGGGTGAAGATCTAATGAGAGCAGGAACACGAGAGCTCTAGGCCAAATTTGGAGACATCCCAAAGTGTACCCACCCCTCCAAATGCTTCTCAGGCACTTACTGCCACTCCTTCTACTTTCTTCCAGTACTTCTCAATTGCAAGGAGGAAGGCTCATTCCTCCAGCTTTGTCTCCTGGACTAGTAGGATGTTTGGGTTCGAGATACAAATCAATTCATTCATTGCTTCTTCTTTAATTCTACTCCCTAAACCCCTACAGTTCCAGGAGACAATTTCATTACTTATTTTTGACTACTGTGGGGGACCCTTTGGGGCCTTTCCCTTGATTCCTAGATGGCCGAGAATTCCTGAGAAGTTTTTCTAGAGTTTGTTGAGAGCCTTGTACCTTGTCCTTATAGGTTTCTTGATCTAATTTTTCCTTTTCATATTTCCTTCCCTTAGTCAACTTCTTCTTTTCAAATTGGGAGGTTCCCAATTCTCCTTCCTTGTCCTCTGATTCCTCCGCACCTCAATCCTCCTCAGATCTTTCTGGTATAATTTTATTGGCTTCTACTCTTAATTCCAGGGATGGACTTGGACCAAAGGAGGGATACCAATCTTCTTCTGAGAGGGTTCTTGGGTCAAGTTCTCATCCTGAGTTCCTTTTTCCTCCTCTTTTGTAAGTTTACCTAGAATATTGAAGCTATTTCCACTTGATCTTCGAGGTTCCTACACGAGATGCCTCTTGCCAAGAGCTATAGGGTTAGGGTTAGGGATTCCCCAACCTTTCCTCTTTGGACCTTGGACATATTTAGGGTTTGTATTAGCTTTCTTGGCTTGCTGCCACCCTTCATTTTGGTCCTTTTCAGGATGCACTGGATGATTCTTTGGACAGTTCTTGAGGAAGTGTCCATGGAATTTTCTTGTAATTGAATATCTGGATATGAACTCAATCCCCCATCGTCAGCTTTATGGCCTCTGGGAGCCCTACTTCCAGGTCCACTTCAACACAGATATGGGCACAAGCGTATTGCTCCTTTAGATCTGCCTTGTCAATATACTTCCCTAAAGAATTCTCAATGGATTTCAGAGAGTCCACATTCCAACAGTGAATCGGGAGATTTGGCAGCCGAACCTAGACTGGAACAACCTTTGGGATGTTACCTAAAGTATCAAAGTCCAACATCCACTGGTTCAGATACAAACCTTGCGGACCCATGAAATATGGCCCATTTATTAATATTAAGTCTCTATAATCCTTGGAGATAAATTCAAAAAGGAAAAACCCTCTTCCTACAAAGTAAGAGGTAACTCTCTGGGAGATCAATGGTATCCAATTATTTTGGACCCAATTATCCATATTTTTCAGGCCAGGATAGAGTTCAATGAACTGCCCTACCAACTCCCTATCCACCAGCGAAACAAAGATTCACGTTGGTTTCTCAAGAGGCAGAGCAACCACTGGGATGTCATCTAACCTTTTCACGAATTTCGGTGAAGCTCCTACTACAAATATTTACCTTTGCAAGGCTATAAGTAGCTTCAAAGATTAAAATTATGACAGAAGAGTGGAAGAAGAGGGTGGTGGTTCAGAGCCCCCGCATGTCGCCATGGCGCTCAACAGAAAAACCACGATTAGAAAGCCCTAACAAGTCACATAGTGCAGAGGCAAAAAAATGTGGGATTTAAAATTTGGAGGATGTCTTCCCCTGATTGTTAAGGAAAGGTTCTTTTGCTAATTATTCTGGGGAATTGTCTTGTTTATTTGACATTGTTGGGGGTGTGACATTTTTTGGTGGGCTTTGATTATCATTGGGATTTGTGGAATCATGGAGATTTATACATGGTAGTGTTAATGCAATAGTTGGCAGGGTTTTGGGAATCTTGGTAAACACTATTGGTACCCAAAGTTTTGGGTTCATTTCGCATAGTACGTGCACAAGCAAAGTAGAGCGTGCTCATTCCAACTTTTGTGCGATCCCGTTCCAGTTTTTCACACACTTAAACTTAATGCGCAAATAAGGGCCATAAGTGCACGTCAGACCGAGTTTTGATACTACGTGCCAAGCCTAAAAGTATACCAAGTCTATGTCGATATGAGTTTTGAGGTGCACCAGAAATCAAGAAGTCACACATAGGAATCAAGAAAGGAATCATCGAAAAATCTTCTCGAACGATTACGATGAACAACGCAAGTGATCGTGGAGCTGACAAAAGATGAGTTGGAAAGGAAATTAAGATTTCCCTGATTACAAAAGGCTACGTGGACTATAGGCAAGTTCCTGAGTGCAAGGAAGTTTGTCAATAGAGTGAGTAGAGAAGAGAAGAAGGAGACAGAGCTCTCAAGATGAGAAATCTATAAAAGAAAGAAATGGCATCAGAAATAGAGTTAGTTGATTAGAGAGTTAGAAAATGGCATAGAAGATTCATTGAGTTATTGTTTGTCGAGCTCACTTTGAGCCTCTGTAATGTTGTAATGCTTCTGGACATAAATATGAGTCTGTTATATGTTTGAGGTCTAAGGAATGGGCATGGCGCAATATGTTGTAAATCTGGTGAACTATCTAAGAGAAGATATGAAACTTTGTTGTTGTCAAATATAGTCTGTGTAATGTATACGTGTGTGTTAAAGAGTTAACAGAATAATAAAGTTGTGATAGTTCTGATATATTATGTTTCTATCATGTGTTATTTGGATATGTTTTCTTATTTCTTTACCTATTAATCATAGTAATTCATCGGATATGGAATGTATGAATGCCATCCCAGATGGATCGTGGTTTATTTAGACCTTCATCCCTGACACAAGACGTTATGGTCTTTGTGATCCTCTCTGCATCTCGGGTGAGACCTTCCTTAGTCTTGGATGAGGATTATGATGCCAATTCTTTGGGATTTTTGTTGCTCAACACTGGACGAACCCTGGATATAAACTCCCCAACATTAACAAGGATGCACACAAGCGTGGAAACAATGCCAACAAATGGTTCTGTTGTCGAGACTTGAAAGCATTGTAGGAAATTATGAAGGTAAGAGATGAGGTGGTATCCATCTGGGGAGGAAGTTCAATACTGGCCAACTGCAAAAGAGCATGATTTTTCCCTACGAGAAACTCAAGGACTAAAAGTGAATGTGAAGCAATGGAAAGAAAATTATCTCTACAATAATATGCATGAACTTTTCTTTGTTGAATTTCCTTGTTTATTATATGAATGGCTGAAAAATAAAACTACTTGCAATCCTTCTTTGTGGTTGTTAGAACCAATGGTTTGGGATCAAGCCACGCTTGATAGATTGAAGGTGTTGGGAAATAAGTGGACTTGGGCCATTGATTTTTGGTTTGCTCGAGAAAAGGAGGGATACATTATTGAGTTTGTTGTGGAGTACTTTGATTCTTTCAGTGATGCTGAAAGAAACTTCATAGAAGGTTTGAGGAAACAAATGATAGAAGAGATTCCACTTTGGATAAAGATGTTATTCATAGAGAAAGGGTCGATGTGCATGGAGCCCAATAGAATGGCTGAGTAAACACCCCTAGAGTTGGGGGGGTTGGTTGCAAGGATGGGGGAAAATGAGGCAAGAGTTGGATCCATAGAGAAGGATCTCAAACTTGTTGAGATGAGGAGTAGAGGAGAAAAATAGTCGAGAGATACACAAGAAGGGTTGAGCTAAGAAGAAAAGAGAAATAGAGGAGTGAAAGGAAGTTATCCAGGGGCGCATGACGAAGGGTCGGGCCAAGTATGAAGAGAAATCAAGCCGCACCAGGTTGTAGTACAAAATATTATGTTGTGCCAAATAGGATCACATATGAGGATAATCCCACGAAGAGACGTGGAATTTAGGATATGGTGTCCAGTGGGGATACCGATAGTAGTAGTTGTCAGATAGTTGGCTTAGGTTGATGGATAGTTGGTATGGATTGTTGGTTGTCATTGATGCCAACTATTGGAGAGTGATATTGTAGATTGATGTCAACCCTTTGAGAAAGTACGATAGTGAATTCCAGTAGAACAAAGGTTTGGGTAATGGACCCAAGTTTTTTTTCTATGTAAAGATGACTCATTATTGTATTGTCATGGTTAATAATAAGTACAAATGGATGAACTCCAAAGTAGTCCCCTTATGGTGAAAGCCATCATGGGAAGACACTTTATGGATTGAGTTATCCTAGAAGTATGGTTAGAGAACCCATGATTATTTGTGGAATAATGAGATGAATGTCAATGAATTTTTCAATGAAACTATCCTATATGGATAGTGCTTGTCATGCCATTTCCAGTGGTATGTGGAAAGTCAAATAACTCCTCACGGTTAGAGAGTTATGACCATGAAAAGTTGGAGAACCTAGGTTTGGGTAATGGACCCAAGTTTGTTTGATGGATAACGATATGAGTTTTGATATATTTTCAGGTAATACTATTCTATATCAATAGTACATGCCATTCCATTTCTGGTGGTATGTGGAACGTCACATAACTCCTCATGGTTTGAGAGTTATGGCCTTACGAAGTTGGAGGACCCTCTTATGTCATCTAGAAAACCCAAAAGGTCAAAGTAGTCAAAGTGGTTTAAGAGATTTTAGAAGGTAAATAATAAAGTGAAGTGATGAGTGTACTATAATTCAAATAGAATACAAAATAAATTATTTAAATAATAAATTTAATGGAGAAATTAGAAGTGGGTTAACCCTAAAATAAGGAAAATGATTCAGACTTTGAAATTGATATGAAATTGAGGAAACATATCCAAGTATCTGTGGTAAAAAATTCATCTTGTGGGTCATTGTATTTTTGGAGTTACACTCCGTGGAAAATAGAGTTTGTGGCTAGTCCTGAAATAGTAAAAAACAAGTGTTTCGGGTAAAAATGTCATAAACTATTCATAACAGAGACAAATTAAGTAAGACCAAATGTTGTGGTTAGAGTACAGTCTATAGTATTTTGTGTAATAGTTTCAGATCGATTCAAAAAATATTCCATGTGGGGCACACTCTACAAGTTCGCTCTCTAGAATAAGCCATAATTCAGCAAGGCATGCTATTTTTGCTATAAATCCTTTTATGAGAGGTTCCAAGTAGTGTCACCTGGAGGAATTGCAAAAAACAATTTGAAGAACATTGTGTATCAGTTTCAAATATTTATTCATTACAGGTACAAGGTTATGATTATTCCAAGTTAGGTTTGTTAACTAATCCAAAACTAGTGACGTGAGACTAAAGAAAAGTTTGATGAAAATGCTAGTCTCTTGTTTTTTAAAGTTAAGGAAGGTTTACAGGTATGTGATGATATACACCAGGTCTATTACAAAGTTACAAATCATATTTGGATGATGAAATTGATGAGATCTTTTGGTTGAGGTACAATTTGGGTACATGGTTGAGACAAGTAGTTGATGAGTTGGCACATACATGAGGTGTATAGTTGATGATGATAGTACATATTGATGAGTCATAGTTGATGAGTAGTTGACATATGATTGGTACATAGTTGGTACATGGTTGGTTGCACTAGTTGGCCCCATTCCTTCTTCTTGTTCTCCTACATCCATGTCATTCTTAGATCTGTCATCATGAGGTCGTGTTTACCCCGACGACTGTGTTTGTAGTTGCTTGAGAAATATAGTGTCAAGAGTGTTTGTTGGACAACTGAGAGGGGGGGGGGTGAATCAGTTGTTACCGTGCTTAAACAATTATGCTTCTTTTTAAAACTCTTTGCAGAAATAATGAAAGATGATCACAATAATAAAGGAAAATAAACAATGGCACTTTCAACATCATTCACATATATGAGAAACACAGAGACAGATATTTCCCGAGGAAACTCATACAGGGTTAAAACCTCTTTTTCTTTATATGATAAGTAATAGTTACATTCTTTACATTATCATACATATGAGCGCCAACTCATAAGGAGGCTACAACCTTTGTTTTGCAAACTGCAACTTGCTGAAAGCACCAACTCTCTGTTTTCTCTAGCACCCACTAGAAGGAAGCACCAACTCCCTGAGTGTTTCCAGCACCAACTGGATGGAAGTACCAACTTCCAATCATACAGGGACCAACCTGTATAACAGAGAACAAGAGTTCTCCCTTGCACCACCCTACCACCTTGTTTTCTATCGTTGCAACCAGATGGAAGCTAAAACTCCCTGTGTTCAAGCACCCACTTGAACCTATGAGGACAACAGTCCTCCCTAGCACCTCCCAACCTCCCTGAAATATAAATCTTTGCTACTGAAACTTTTTACAGTCATATGATGTTCAACAATGGCTTACCAGACTCATCATTGTTCTGCTGCATTTCGTTGCTCTGTCTGCCTCATTTTCTTTTTGCACATTTGACTTGCGTTGTCTGTTCTTCTGCTTTTTATGCTCTGTGCGCCATGTCCATTCACTCCACAGTTCCTTTTCTGTGCAATTCAGCTGCTGCACTCTGATCCTCGTTCACACATGAATCACCTTCACCAACAACAACCACAACAAACTCCAACAGTAACAACACCACTTCTCTTCTCTGTACCATGTATATATAGCTTCTGTGCATCTTGTGCATGCAATATTCGCCATTCCTCTGCATGCTCATACCGCTCCCATATCCCCCACATCTCAAGTGCTCTGCGTGATCATCATCGTGACTCTTCAGCTTCTCTAGTTGTTTTCCCACGCGTTCAGCATCACTGGGTGTCATGCTGAGATTCATCAGCCTCTCTGGCAGTTGAGACTCTTCTTTTTCTCTGTGACAGTTGAGCTCACCTTCTCTGTTAATCATCCCATGTGTCTTCAAGTCCTCTGGCTGGAACCATCAGTGGTTTCTGGCAGTTATACTATGTTGTGCTACAGTAGCCCTCCGATCTCCTTCAGGTTTATTTGCACCGTTGGATGAACTTTATTAATCTTGCCTTTAAATCGGGTTTCGGCATTTCGACATTCCTATGCCCAAGTGTTTTTGACACTTCAAGTCGCGATCTTCGAAACCTCGATAAAGAGATTTTCTACACTAGCTCCTTCCCCAATGTGACTATGGTCATAACCAAGC
>WSFP011521915.1:0-12472 GCA_009831015.1 Picea engelmannii | reverse complement strand
TACATGACCTAGCACATCAAATGGATGTGTCTATTGGCACAATAGGGCCGACCTGTACAACTGAATAATATAATTAATCTTTACACAATATTAATTATCTTTACATGGTGGGGCCAACTTGTACCCTTCACAATACAAAATTAGGGTTACACAATAATCTTACTCTTAGACAATATAGCAAGGATCTCTTACACATCCTCTAGTGCTCTGCCACTAGGGACAAGTCCACATGTGCTCAACCACAGGGACGTCACCCTCAACAAATCAACTCAACTAAATCCATAGGAGTACTATATGGAGGGCCATCTCCAATCGACTCAAAGTCCATAGGAGTCCGACATGAAATCATCTCAAGTCGTTTCAACTCAGTCCAGAGGAGCATGACAAGAGACCACACACGTCATCTCAACTCAGTCCAGAGGAGTATGAATCACCCATCACATGGGCGTTCTCACAAATCATCTTAACTTAGTCCAAAGGAGAATGACATGGAGAATGTCTCATGAAGCTGCAATCAACAACATTCCCTCTCAGCTAGGGAGGCATTCTCGATCAGGCCAAGTCTCTCACAAAAGTACTTGAACTTCGTCTTGGCAAGCGGTTTGGTGAAGACATCTGCAACTTGCTCGTGTGTAGAAAGGTATTGCACGTGTATTGCTTTCCTCTACACCATATCTCTGATGCAACGGTATTTGATCTCAATGTGTTTCGATTTATCGTGAAACACAGGATTCTCTGAGAGCTTCACACAACTTTGGTTATCGCAATGGATAACGGTGGAATCCATCTCATGTCCAAATAAGTCTGCAAGGAGCTTGCGAAGCCACACTGCTTCGCGAACTGCCACACATAATGCAATGTACTCTGTTTCTGTGGTACTCAAAGCCACATAAGTTTGTTTCCTGCTGCACCAGGAAACCATGGAAGATCCCAAAGTAAAACAACAACTGGATGTGCTCTTCGGGTCCACTGCGCTCCCTACTCGATCTGCATCAGCATATCTCAATCCATAACCAACTGTGCCTCGTAAATATCTCAACACATGCTTCGCTGCTATCTAGTGTCTCTGTCTCGGCTGACTCATAAACTGACTGAGTACATTCATTGCATAGAATATATCAGGTCTGGTGTTAATTGATACATCAATGATCCAATCAACTGTCTGTAAAGATGTGGATCAATCTCGCCTAAATGAGAAGAAGTCTCGCTCAGTTTCTTCAGATCCATCACCATCAGTGTAGGCATGGACTTGCAGTCTGTCATCCCAAATTTCTTCAATATCTCCACTGTGTATTTCCCCTGACTCAGGAGAATCTCATCAGTCCTCTACCATGCTTGCATTCAACAATAAGGCTTTCTGAATCGGTGAGGAATAAGTCATCAACATATAGGACCAAAATCAGGCACTCGTCACCAATAATGTTGTAGTATAGGTTTGGATCAACAACACTCTTGCTGAATCCCAAACTCATCAAGTATCCATCAATCTTCTCATACCATGCTTGAGGTGCCTACTTTAGTCCGTACAGGGCTTTCTTCAACCTGCACACATGAGACTCCTTCTCATGTATCACGAATCCATCTGGCTGCTCGATGTAAACTTCTTCCTCAATTTCTCCATTGAGAAAGGTTGTCTTCACATCCATCTGATGTAGTCTCCAACCCATGGATGCTGCAAGGGAAATAATCGTACGGATGGAAGTGTATCAGGCAACAGGAGAAAATGTCTCCTCATAATCTATTCCCTCCACTTGAGAGAATCCTCGAGCCACAAATCTCTCTTTGTACTTCTCGACACTTCCATCAGTTGCATGTTTGATCTTATAGATCCACTTGGAAGTCACTACAGACTTCCCTTTTGGTCTCAGAACAATATCCCACACATCATTCTTCATGATGGAATGATACTCTTCGGTCATGGCATCTTGCCAAACCTGCTGACCTACTGCTTCTCCATGACAAGAAGGCTAAATATCAATGATGTGGCTCATAGCTGAAACATAACTCGAAAATCTCTATGGTCTCTTCTCTCTCAGAATGTACCACGAGGAGTTGCATGTCCCTCTGCCTCTTGCAGAGTCTGTCGAGCCCATGCAGGCCTTTTCTGGCTTACTACAATGTCTCTGGGAATATCAAGTGGAGCTACGGGATCAACTGGATCAATAACTGTCTCCCTCTGAACTGCTGAAGGGGGAGAAGGTACTGTCTCTTCCTTCTTCTCATTGTCAATCTCCATCTGAGATTCTCTGGATCTTCGAAAGGCTATCTCTTCCTCAAAGGTGACATCTCTGCTAACCTCGATTTGTCTTTGACCAGGGATGTATATCCGATATGCCTTCGAAGATTCACTGTACCCCACAAATTTACCCTTTCTGCCTGAAGGGTCTAGCTTGGTCCTCTTTTCCTTGAGTACATGAAAGTATACTGGACACTCAAATATCTTGAAGTTTCCAACCTCAGGCTTCACTCCGGTGAAAGCTTCTTTGGGAGTCATGTTCTTCAGAATCTTATGAGGACTCCTGTTCTGAATGTACACAACTGTCATGGATGCCTCTGCCCACATAGGTAGATTCTGATCATGTATCATCGCTTTGGTTGCCTCAACAATGGCTCTGTTCTTCCTCTCTGCAACCCCATTCTGCTGAGGGTTATAAGGAGCGGTGTAGTCCCTCTTGATCCATGCCTCAATACAAAAATCATTGAAATCCCTGGAGGTGTACTCTCCTCCATTATCTGATCTCAACACCTTGATCCTCCTCCCAGTCAGGTTCTCAACCTGAGCTTTAAACTCTTGAAATCTCGCAAGGACTCCATCCTTGGTCTTCAAGAAGTAAATCCATGTCTTCCGAGAGTGATCATCCATGAAGAGCACATAGTACAAATATCCGTTCAAGGAAGCAACAATCATGGGTCCACAAACATCTTGTATGTATCAAGTCCAAGATCCCCTTGGATCTACTGTCACTGCTAGAAAAGGACCCCTTGATATTCTTTCCAATAGCACAACCTCTGCAAACACCATCATGCTCGATATGTATCTCTGGAAGGCCTGTCACCATCTTCCCTAGAGCGGGAAGGGCTCTATAATGTAAATGAGCAAGTCTCCTATGCCATAGCTCGCTCAAGCTGATAGTATCATGTAACAAGGCTTGGACTGGTCAAACAGTCAATTTGTACAAATTGTTTTCTCGAACACCAATCACCTGGGCATAATCCATGTGTGAGTTCTTGTGCCATGCAAGAAATTTTCCTTTAGAGAAGGTAACCTTGTAGCCTTTATGCTCTAAGGTAGAAACATAGACAAGGTTTCTATTCATCACAGGTTCATATAGTACCTCACTTAATTGAAGAGGTATGTCAGAATCTAGTTGGAAAGAAGAAGTTCCAACTCCCTTCACAGTATATCGAGCATTATCACCAAGTACAACATGCAGACGAGACTCTTTCTCTACAAGGTCTGTAAGATGTTCTCTATATCCAGTCATGTGTCTGGAAGCACCACTGTCAATCAACCAAATATCAATATAGTAGGAACGGTACCTGAGAGTGCTGAAATGAAGAAGAATGCTTCATCTTTTATGTCTTCATCTCTCTGATGTGGTTCTGAATCAACATCGACAGTGGATGCATGTTGTCTTCCTTTCTTCCTGGTAGGACAATATCTCGCAATGTGTCCATACTTGTCACATTTGAAACATTGAATCCTTGAAATGTCTTTTCTATGTTCATGACCCGGAGCTGCTGAAGTTTTCTTGTCTTTGAAAGCTTTGCCAAAACTTCTTCTATTTCTTCTACCTCTCTTTGTTTGAGAAGCAAGAGCTTGATTGTCATCATGATGGGAGTCTTGCACACCTCTCGCTATAAGTCTGGTTTCCTCCTGAGTGTAGTCTGCCCATAGACGATCAAACATAGGTAAGTCTGCTCTTCCACTAATACTTTGAATGAATCGTTTGTAATGTCTTGGAAGGGCATTAAGAGTAATCATGACAAGCTCTCTGTCTGTGATGGTTTCTCCAATGGCACCTAACTGATCTCTGATCTCTGGAATTTTCATGAAGAAGGTAGCAATGGTGTCAGCTTTCGTCATCTTAAGATTTTGAAGTTGGTGTTTCAATGTGAGAGCTTTGTTAGTGTTGTTGCTCTCAAACATCGTACATTTGATAAGTTGTCTTCAAGGTAGAGATGCGAGGTAGTAGATGATCTCTTATTGAATAGATGATTATC
Organism: Picea engelmannii; assembly: GCA_009831015.1. NCBI lineage: Eukaryota > Viridiplantae > Streptophyta > Pinopsida > Pinales > Pinaceae > Picea > Picea engelmannii. The sequence goes on along the minus strand of WSFP011521915.1, from coordinate 8,248 downwards.
TTCTTGGCTTTGACATCATTTGCCTTCCATTCAACCTTCTCTTCATCAGTTGCTGTTGCTGGTAGAGTCTTTTCTATCAATCTCGATAGGTCATCCTCTTCCAAAGTGATGTGTAATCTTGACTTCCATGAGCTGAAGTTGCTTGTTCCATCAAGCCTATCTTCCACCAAAGTTTTGTTCTTCATGGCTTGCAGATTCTTCACAAACCCTAACGGCTAGGCTAGAACCCCTAGCTTCAGAAAACCTGACGACTAGGCTAGGCTAGAAACCCTAGCTTTAGTTGGACTTATGACTGCCAACAATAAGCCTTGGAGAGTTAAAGGAACTTCAACAAGCTGCAAAATATCGCAACATCTTGTAGAAACCCTTGAGGCTGAAATCTGCAAAAACCCTAGAAACCCTAGGGCTGAAAATCAAAACACCTTCAATTTTTGATTTGAGAGTTGCAAGAGGTGCGCTAGACTAGGCCGTACTTTCCTGTGCAAAAATTAGGGCCAACATTCAAGGGGAAAGTGCTAAAACTAGCTTGACAAGGAAAATGGAAGAGGCTGTTTTTGCAGTTGTAGCAAGAAGGTGACGGCTAGCTTGGAATAGCTTGTGCAATGGCTCTTCAGGAACTCTGCTCTGATACCATGTTGAATTTTAATGCTTCGCTCAAGCACGTGTAGTTTCTTTTCAATTTAGCATGAACTTGAACCATAAACAATGCAACAATACAATATACAATCGCTGCAGTGACCAAGATCACAAGAAGAATAACCATGCACAAGAACACAAGAAGTTATCCTGGGAAAACCCTTCTCAACCAAGGGAAAAACCCAACAATCCTTTGCTATAGAGTCAAGAGAAGATCACCCTTTCACCACAAACCCTAGTGCACACAAGAGGGTGCTCTATGACCAAGAAAACTTGCGCATAAGAGGAGTGCACACATCAGCCATACAAGTAGGCGTTGAGTGAATAAGACAATGAAGAGTGAGTTATCCACAATGGGGATCTAATTCTTATTTATACATGGCCTAGCACATCAATTGGATGTGTCTATTGGCACAATAGGGCCGACCTGTACAATTGAATAATATAATTAATCTTTACACAATATTAATTATCTTTACATGGTGGGGCCGACTTGTACCCTTCACAATACAAAATTAGGGTTACACAATAATCTTACTCTTAGACAATATAGAAAGGATCTCTCACACATCCTCTAGTGCTCTGTCATTAGGGACAAGTCCACATGTGCTCAATCACAGGGACGTCACCCTCAACAGATCAACTCAACTAAATCCATAGGAGTACTATCTGGAGGGCCATCTCCAGTCGACTCAACTAAGTCCATAGGAGTCCGACATGAGACCATCTCAAGTCGTCTCAACTCAGTCTAGAGGAGCACGACAAGAGACCACACACGTCATATCAACTCAATCCAGAGGAGTATGACTCACCCATCACATGGGCGTTCTCACAAATTGTCTCAACTCAGTCCAGAGGAGAACGACCTAGAGAATGTCTAATGAAGCTGCAATCAACAACAAAAACAACAAGCCTTCAAAGGAGAAACCAAACCAAAGAAAGAGATACATGTAGAGGTGTTGAAGATGACATGAACAAATAGCCCAAGTGGATGGAAGAGGAGTTAGGAAGTTAGATGACGATTTGATGCCAATCTGGTAGGGATTCAAGCAAGATATTTTCAAGAATGGAAGAAGAATTGAAGCTTAATCAAGAGGCTTTGCAAAGAGGAGAGTAGCGATATAAATGGGGAAACAAATGACTTCAAGGCGTAAGTGAACATTAGACTTGTTGTTGGTTAGAGTGTTTTATATAGAAGAGTCATATTGAGGGTGTTGATTGTGTATTGTGGGTTTTCCAGCACGTAGCGCATTATTTCTTCCAAATTAATGATCTGTTTCGTGAGCCATGACTTAAAGTCATGGTACAGCCCCAAGAACTCATGGTTCACTTAGTGCCAAGAAACTAGGAAGGGTTAAAGAAGGTTTGATCAAGTATATCCCCAATTAAGGAACAAAAATGGATTTAGGGCATTGAGGACTGGAAAGGAAGCATCCAAAGCTGTTGTGGAACAAGTATGGGGCTTAGAGCCCTAAACTAGTCCTATATAGTAATGGAGTGCCCCATAGGGTCTAGCATGATCAAATTGATGACCAAGGGCCAAAGACCATGGGAGAGACAAAGAGGGGAACCTTTACCTAAGCACTAGATGTCCCTAAGATGTTGTATCTCTAGAGTAGGGCAAGGTGACTCAAGGAAGAGTAGTCCAACATAGAAGGACCTTTGTAATGAAGGAAGAGAGGTAAACACATCATCATATCGTAGGTCATGCATGGACATGACATAGAAGTAGGCCACACCACAACACCTCTAGTGGGTAGGCATATGTGAGTACTAAAATGCGAAATCCACTACACATGCTGTCACAACCTTGGGTTAACACCCCAAGGGTGCAGACTTCAAGGTGCCAAGGTCTCTAAAGAAAGGGGGCCACGACAGAGTCAAAGGGGCAAATTGCCTCCAAGCAACAAAGAGATCGAGAGGCATTAGAAAGGGGAGCATGTGTCGGAAAAGGGGAGGGTTGACACTCTCTACAATTAGAGTCACAATGAAAGGGGCCACAAAGCCGAGAAATGCCAAACAAATGGCCTCAAACTTTGCTAAACAATCATTGGAAAACCAAGAAACTATGCCAAAAACCACAAACTTGGCCCAAGATATAGTATTTTGTCCAGAGAAAATGCTACAAGACTATCCCAAAGCAACTGAGTTATCTTTGATTTGCTAAGATGGCTTGAAGCACAAAGCAAAGAGCATACACAAATCAATAAGGGAGTGCCAAAAAGTTGCCAGAAATACTAAATAAATCAAGAACAGTGGCTGGAAAAATAAAATAAAAAATTAGAAATTAAATATTTAACCCCTTCTATGAATCACTGAAGAGAAAAGTGCAGATCTCAGGCAAACGTATGCTTTTGAAATGATGTTCCAAACACAATGGAACGGTCCTCTCAGCCTATAAATGCTTGGAAATTGCAGAAACTAAACAACTCTTTGTGCATACAAGACAACGACTAGGCCCAATTGTGCATCAGACGGACTCAACCTTCAAAGTTCAATCTATACTCTGATACTGTGTTGGAGAAACAAGGACATATACACGAAGTTGAACACCAAGAAGACATTCATTTACATACAGATCAAAGATAGTGGTCCTAGAATTTATATGCTAAAACCCCTTTAAGAGGGCAAACATCCACAACACTAAAGGAAATTTAGTAATTTTCTAAAAACCAGTTACATGAAAACATCTGTCATATTGATCATTGACAAATAGAGATCATAGATCAATTGGGTGTCAAGCCATGGATTGCGTGTCATTGTGATTGAGGAGATGCTGTTGGATCACTCATGTATAAGACATGATTGTGACTGTCAAATATTCAAGTACAGAAGCACATTAAAGAAACACACTAAAAGCACACTAAGAAGTGCATTAAACCAAGTTGAACTTAAACTAAATGCGAATATCAAAATATCCTAACACACCTGCTGAAATAGGTTTGAAGCTTTCAACGGCAAATGATTTTGAGAAACTAAATGAAACTTTATCTCAACAATTGGTAGGAAGTCTAATTTATTCAATTTTCATCGGGCTAAAAATCAGTTTTGCATTAAGTATTGTTTTGAGGCTTATGACTTGACCAAATTTTGTTCACTGGAAGGATGCAGATAGGATTCCGAGGTAGGTCAAAGGAATGCTTGATTTTGGAATTTACCAAAAATGATAGGTTCAGTCTGATAGCTTTCACTAATTCAGATTGGATGGGACCATCTGATGGTAGAAAATCAACCACTGGTTATGTTCTTTTATATGGGTACATGTGCCATTTCATGGGATGTAAAGAAGCAGGCTATGAATGTTTGTCTTTGATAGACATGGAATACAAAGTTGCAGTTTAGGTGCTGCATGTGAAGCAGTATCACTCCGGAGAATTCTTGAAGATGCAACTGTTCTAAACAATAGAGCAACGCCCTTATTTTGAAACAATCACTATGTGTTGAAGTTGGTGAGAAACCCTTTTTTCATTCACGAACAAACCATATGGAAGTCCTCCACCATTTCATTCAAGAAAAAATACAAAACAAGAGATTGAGTTTTCTATTGCTGTACAGAGGATCGACTCACTGATATTTTCACCAAGTCTTTGTTTAGGGAAAAATTTGTAAGCTTTCATGACGTGCTTGGATTTGTCGTAAAATCAGAGTTTATTTGAACACTGACTTGGGCTCATATGTGAACTCTCCCTTCACCTTCATGCATGCTATCCTGCATCTGCACTCATGCCTTCCCTCAAGCAGGCAAGCTAGTATGATTGGGGGGCACTCATGGCATGTCTTCGGACAGATACCCCTTACCATAGAAAAGATCTCAGTTTGGGGGCACATATTATTTAAAGATGTGACATAGGTGTATTGAGAGCCCCTTCACTACTAATAGTACAATAAACTAACATATTATTTAAAGGCATAACATAGGTATATTGTAAACTAGGAGTACTACTCTTCACCCTTAGAGTTTGAGGGCTTGACATAGACATATTGCAAGTTAGGAGTAACTCTTCACCTTTATACTTTTAGAGGAAGATATACAAGTTCTAACATAGGTATATTGAGAGGGGTAGGAGTGTAGCAGATTGGTCGTTAATGGGGATGATGGACATTAATGACTACGGTTGAGTTAAGTTAGTATTTACTATTTAGAGTTAGGCTAGTTTATAAAGTCTTGTTTATAAAGCTTTCTTATTTGTAAAATATTATCATGCATCGCACAGTTTTCTCGTTTGTGCAAACTAAATTGTTCCACACTTACTTGGATGCGTCGAGTCCTAAATCAATGTTCAATTGTTCATTGGCTGCCATCGTTTTTACCGTCCTTCAACTTACTCTCGTGGTACTTGTTCAGGTGTACGACAGAAGTTTCTCCTTCAGAACATATACTTGTTTTGCCAAAATAACTACCCGGGTTCACCTCTTTTTGGGGGCCATGACTCTTATTACAGAATGCCAGCAAGAACTGGACTTTGCACTAGCCTCCTCTGCTACCTCCGTACTTTTATCTCCTTGCGACAATCACGCTTCATCCCTGCCTTTGTCATTCTTAACCTTTGGCGTCGAATCACAGGCAGATTGCCCTTATGAACTTGTACCTGCTGAATTATTGCAGGCCAAAGCGTAATATCTTGCTTCAGTGATATTCCAAACCTTTAACGAATTCTGTGCACGAATCAGTGCCCTCATTTAATAATGCATCAGTGTTGTAATTAAATGCCCCTCTTAACATGTGTAAAAGTAATCATACGAAAAAAATGATTTTGTCTCCCGGGCATGATCTTAGACACCATAGATTAGGAATAAAACTATTGTTTATTATTCGTATGGTCTATATATAGAATCACCATAGCATTTGATATGCAGAACATTATTTCTGGACTAAGTCCATGTCTTTACCAAGTGTTAGCATCTCTTCTACATTATTGGTCATAGCATTTTGATTTGAACTGTCTAAGAATTTTTTTTAAAGATAGATGTGCTCATCATTAAAGTGCAAAGTAGATAGAGAAAACAACAATATAAGAGAAAGGGGGAAAATGAAATAGAAAGAGATTTTTTTGTAATTTAAATTTTAGATAGTATTAGTATTAATATGTCACAAAAGAGAGTACAACTCTGCCACCCGGGAAACTAGGACCGCAGCAGTACCAGAGAATCATTGTTTTTGCATTACAGAAATTCTGATCGTTTTTAACTAGGACGGCAGCAGTACCGGAGGATCATTCTTTTTGCATTACAGAAATTCTGATCGTTTTTCAAAATGTTTAAAAGCCTAAACTTATGCTTAATTGTTCTGCTGATATCATAAAAAGAAAAAACATATGACAAGTGTTTGAGGAGGCTGCTGTTGCTCCTCCTCTCTCCTGACCAAGAGAAAAAAAGGGGTTTAACCCTGTGGCCCATGATCCTGCTTCTACCAATAGTGTCTGCCCCTCTGATCATCAGGTTCCCTATCTAGCAAAATGGGATTAGAGGGAGTATGCTTGTAGAGGCTGGAACTTAGTCTGTGTAGTTGTTGACAGTGATTTCAATGCTGAAGACCTCTCTGCCTAGTGTATTAAATTTTTGGTCTATCATATTCAACTTTTGCATGAAAGCTTCCTGTTGACTGATAGCTTGCTGTTCATGGCCTTTCTCGTCAATTACCTGAGTTATGAAAGCCTTATTCATCCAATAGAGCTCAATAAGTTTGAAGATTTTGATATTTCTTGTTCTGGAGTAGCACAAGTCTGGGACCCATTCCTTAAACTCAGCCTCTAGTTGTTCCTTTGATAGCTTCTGTCTTTTCCTCGTGATGGCCAGCTCCATATTGGCCACCTTAGCTTTAGTTTCTGTAGGGAATCTGCAATGGAAGTCTGTGGCTGCTCCTATGGCATCCATTTGGGCTATAGTTATGCACTGTGGAATTTGCAGGGGGGGGAAAGTTTGACAGAGGATAGAGTGTCTCTACTAGGCCTGTGTTTGCTGCACTCAGGGTTGGCCCCTTTACCTACAATCCTCAATGGGGGTGTCTGACTCTTGACAGAAGCTAAAGAGGCCAAATTGGGAGGTGCAAGAGCTGGGGCATACAGAATTTCAGACAGAAGAAGAGGGGTGAGCCTATGTGGAGGCCTATTTAGGTAGAAATCCAATGAGTGAACCTTCGAGGGGGTTTTTGGATTCCCAGAGAGAGATGTGAAGTGGGTCAGCTTCTGTATTATAAAACGAGACTGAATAAAGCTTGGAGGAACTGAGCCTGATACCGACTAGACATGGATAGATCCAACCAGAGATGAATGCTAGTAACCACAGATAACCCAGTTATCGAGAGCCTGGTAATAGAAACCACCAGAGACAACAAAGGAGAGGTTTGATTAGGAAGCTGGCTGAAGAATATATTGAACACCGTGGTTAGGAAAATGGAGGTAGCTGGATAATCCACACATTTATCACTCCAAATCATTTTCAGCCTTCCCAATTCCCTGACATGTCGACCCCTTTTCGAAGATGTAAAATATAGAAACTCATAAACAGAGTGCTTGACCAGAGAGAACAAGATATTAACTGGCCAGGTTGCAATCCACACAGGTATGTCGAATCTAGGATCAAGTCCAGCATCCCCGGAGCTGCTCGAGCCTTCTTCCTCTGCCACGACCTCTGCATGCCTGAATAGGGAGCTGGCTTTAAAAAACATAATCCGTGCTCTTTCCATCATGACGCACATATTCATCATCCTACCCAAATCATACCTGAAACTGCCTTTCGGATGGGTGGAACTTGCAATGAAACCTTCTATTCCCCTTCTACTTCGATACCTTGTCATCTGATTATCATATGTGGGCACCTCGATTGGGCTCCTCTCGGCATGTAGGAGGTGTCTTGGTCCTTCTGCTTGCCACCCCACCTGGGTAAAGAGATTTTAATTAATAATAAGAAAAATTAAAGATTTAAAAAATTGAGACACAGTGTAAGGAAGAAAATGATTTAAAAAATGATAAACAATATAAAATAAAGAAAATGGTCTACAAGTTAAATAATAATAAACCTTTGGAAAAAAAAGGTTAAATAATAATAAAAATAATTACATGAAAAATAAAGGAATGTGTAAATGATATAAAATAGCTCTTAAAGAAATTTATCTAAACAATAACAAGTGGGAAGAAAATAGCTAAAAGATTAGTAAAAATAAAGAAATAAATAAAGAGAATAAGGATAAATAATCTTGGAATATGATTTAAAACTGACTTTAATTAATTAAGAGTTCATCTTTCTTGGACATAAGGAAGTAGGTTAAAGGCCCAAGACTTGGAGGCATTTGGGAGGAGTGGAAGTCTATCCCTTACAGACCATGAATGGGTTATTTCAGGCTGAAGTTTTGAGATTGTATCAATAGAGGTTAGGCTGGTAATCTTGAGTATTGTAGATTTTTTGAAAAAAAAGATAATAAAAGAAAGAAAATAACTACGTGATGTCCCCTTCCGCTTGATAGTGACAGAGGATGACTTAGTAGCCTATACGACTCCCGTAGGCTATAGTTAGTTAAGGAAAGGGAGTCAAGGGGATTTATTTAATGTCACTCGGCTAGGAAGAATTATGTTTCTAAGTGACATTAAGTAAAATAAAATTATTAATTATTTAA
>WSFP011521912.1:0-12473 GCA_009831015.1 Picea engelmannii | reverse complement strand
TATCGGACAAATAGCTCTCCTAAAAAAGAACATTGGGATGCCTCATTATATCCAAGAATAAAACCATTAAGGCATTCTCTTTTAGGGAATCAAATTAGTATGGATGAACATGAGGACCATAATCATGTGAGACATGATGAGGGAGAAGAAGTAGGAAACCAGACAGAAACCACTTTTGGGTTTCCAATTTTGGATACCACATAAAATGTTAATATGAAGAACATTCCACTTTCTGCACTACCTACCTTTTATGGTAGGAGCGGTGAGGATCCAAACACCTTCCTGTTTGAGTTTGACATCTTGTGCAGAAGTTATAACTACCTACAAGATGCTAAAAAATTAAAACTATTTCCTATCACTCTTAAAGATTATGCACTTAGATGGTTCATGGGATTAAGAGAGTCTAGTATCATATATTGGGAAGATATGAAGACCACATTCCTTAGGAAATACCAAGACTATTGCGAATCTAAAGATTCTCGTAATGATATCTTTAAAATTCAACAATTAGAAGATGAGAGCCTTGAAGATTACATGGAACGATTTGCATATATCTCACAAAAATCAAAATATAATGACCTTCCAGACGATGCAATCATAACTCTTTTTCTTAAAGGAATTTTCGAAGAATATATGGAAACACTTAATCTTATGACATCAGGAGATGTCTCCCATAAATCACTTGCTGAAATTTGTGAGATGTGTAGAAACTACTCAAGAAGTAGAGCTAAAATTGGAAAGGGTGTTTGGGATCCCTATAGTAGAAACTCAAAAGGAGTTAGTTTCGGTGGCATTACAAGGATGGAAATAGGAAAACTGTTAGAAAAAATTAAAACTGATATTTTAAGTACAATAGGTTCCTAATTGGACACTTTAAAGATTAATAAAAAAACAGGAGGAAGAGAATGATGTGATGTGCATATTTTGTCTAAGGTGCAGGAGGAAGAATTCCTCAAGGGAATTCCCATTAGACAACATCTTAGTCTGTGGCTTATGTATTGAAGATCATCCAACTGAAAAATTCCCATCACTGCCTAGTTTATTATCCAATTTATAAAGTGGGGATCCTAGGGAATCTTCTTATGCACCTAGAAGGCCATGGAAGCCTAGGAGTTAGCCTATGTACCCGGATCCACCAGCTCAAGCTCCACCTTATTAAAAAAAACCACAACAGTGGAACTTACCGAATTGGAAAAACTGGTCTCCACAGTATGCTTCACACCATCCTTGGCTACAAGGATGGAGGGGAGGAAAAACCCAGGGAAACACTCAGATTCCACTTGTTCCTATGCCCAATCATCCTTATCCATAGTTTCCACCAAATATTCAGAGACTCTTCCCCAGTTTTGTTCTTCCACCTTTACCTCTTATTCCACAACAACCTCAGCAATTTCAAAATGTAAGTTCCCCAAGACCATTATTACCATCACAATCGATGCCTAACCCAAACAATAAACCAAATCAACCTCTTCATAATGATGAGTTGCAAACTTTTCTGACATATGTTATTTCTCTCATTCCATTACATGAGATTCAACTAAGGTCGGGAAAATTTTTGGATAAACAGAAACCTTCAGTAGTCATCCTTGAGGAAGAAGAATATGAAACTCCCGACCATCCCACGGATGATACTAAATGGGAAGATTTTATTATTCCCAAATATCAAGAACAAAATCCTCCCCAAAGTGAATCCTTGCAAACTACAAAAGTTCCTCCCTATCTGGAGAGATTAGCAATCGAAAACCCAATGATTTGGCCAAATTTGACATTATAAATGAATTAAAAAATATATGTGTCATAATTTTCTTGTTACAAGCAATAAAGGATATCCTGATTTATAGTAAGGTAGTTAAGGAATTGTGTATCAAAAATCTAGGTAGAAAACAGAAAGACCCTCCAACAGTGAATCTGGTAGGAGAGTTGTCAGAGTACATATAAGAGAAGCCTAGGGTCAGAAACTATGCAAATTCTGGGAATCCAGTAGTAACAATAACCATTAATAATATTCCCATTAGAAATACTCTCATAGACCTAGGGGTGGCCATACCTTAGAATAATTATAGTTGAAACACTTCCTTCGACCTACCCCAACTATTTTGGAATTGGCAGATAAAACAAAACTTATACCTGAGGGGATATTGGATGATATCATAGTCACATTAGCATCATGGGAATATCTAGTAGACTTCCTTGTCATTCATTCAAAGGATCCTTCTAAAGGGCATCCCATTATTTTGGGAAGACCTTGGTTCGCTACAACCAATGCATTCATTGGTTGTCAAGAAGGTGAAATGACTATCTCTAATGGGATTTCTATGAAGAAAATTATGATATACCCACCAACTCAACCTGTTATAGAAAATTTATGGTGGCTTGAATGTCCATATGAGAACAAAAAATTGGGAAGAACCTGTGTTTCCTAGTGATCACTCCTAGGCAATTCAAGAGTAAACAACGGAGAATGTGTTAAATCATTTCATTTATGCAATCACATGTGTTGATTTCCCTCAATTTGAGTATATGTTCGATGAATACTTTCAAGAACTTTTGGACCCATCAACTCTTTCTTCAACATATTTTATCTTTGAAATATATGAATTTGTCGGATCTTATACCATGCCTTATGATATTAGTCCTGGAAAGTTCCTACATATCAATTCGGGACTAGATACATATCAACAAGAACAATTAGTGACCGTCCTTAAGGACCAATCAAGATAATTTTCCTGGGAATATACCGATATGCGGGGCATGCATCCCGATACATTCATTCATCATATCTTCACCCATGAATAAGTAACACTTGTTAGGTAACCTCATAGAAGGATGAATCTGGCACTAAAAGATATAGTGAAGGAGGAAATACAAAAACTATTGAATGTTGGTTTTATTTATCCCATTTTTGACAGCAAATGGGTATCCCCACTTGTAGTGGTTCTGAAGAAAGTAACTGGAAAATGGAGAATCTGTGTTGACTTCTGAGAAATTAATAAGGCCACTCTTAAGGATTATTTTCCTCTTCCCTTCATTGACCAAGTCTTGGATACTTTGTCAGGAAAACAATACTTTTCCTTCCTTGATGGATATAGCGGATACAATCAAATTCTAATAGCACCTGAGGATTAGAGCAAGACTACTTTCACTTGTCCTTGGGCGACACTTATGCTTATAGAGTTCTACCATTTGGTCTGTGTAACGCTCATGCCACATTCAAATGAGCAGTATTAGGGATATTTGTTGATCTCATTCATGACTATGTGGAAGTGTATATGGACGATTTTACAGTATATGGTAATACTTTTCAAGAAGCCCTAGATAACCTGAGGAAAGTTCTCATTAGTTTTCAAGAGATGAATTTATCCTTAAGTCATGAGAAGTGTAAAATGTTATTAACTAAAGGAGTAGTCTTAGGGCATCGTGTTTCATCCAAAGGGATTAAAGTGGATCCTGCTAAGATTGAGGTAATTTTCGATTGAGGATAAGAAAACCCACATCAGGTGATGAAATGCCTTTACATATCCAGGTTATGATCGAACCTTTTGAGAAATGGGCCCTTGATTTTGTAGGACCAATTTCCCCTGTGTCTCGTAAAAAAAACTATATTCTTGTTTGTACAGATTATGTCACTATGTGGGTAGAGGAAAAATCCTTGTTTAGGGCTACTGAAAAATCTATTGTTGAGTTTATTTATGAAGATATTTTTACCCACTTTGGTTTTCCTCGTGAGATTGTCACAAACCAAGGTACATAATTTACTTCTAAGATGATGAAGGAATTAACAGAAAAGTATGGGATAAAACACCGTAATTCCTCTCCATACCACCCGCAAGCTAATGGCCAAGTGGAATCCACAAACAAAGTATTGGAAACTATCTTAACTAAAATTGTCCAACTACACCATAGAGATTGGTTTGATATAGTTCCAAATGCTTTGTGGGCATATTGCACTACATGGAGAAACACCACTAGACATACCCCATATGAATTGGTTTACGGAAAACAAGTAACCTTGCCTATTGAGTTCCAAGGAAGAACTTTTCATATTGCTACACAATTGAGATTATATATAGATGAAACACAGAAACAACGAGTCTTACAACTGAATGAATTAGATAAAATTAGACAGGATGATATCCAAAGGATGATCTTATTTCAACACCAACGACGCAAGTGGTGTGATAAATTCATTAAAAAGAAGCAATTTCAACCTGGAGATTGGGCTCTATTGTTTGATTCTAGTTTTAAAACTTTTAAAGGTAAACTCACCACTCGATGGTTAGGTCCTTATGAAGTGGTTACCATGTTTGATAATGGGGCTGTGAAAATAAAAACAATTGATGATCAACAAGTCTCTTTTGTAGTGAATGGGCATAGACTTAAACTTTATGATAAACATGTTTCTAAAGAAGACTTTATGAAAGTCATGTCAGCCAAAAAGGTATTGGCATTGGTGGATGGGGAAGTTTCTTCTCCTTCTCCCCGTTCTTGAAATATTTTGATTTTATGTTGTACATACGTAAATATTTCTGATGTGGTTTTTGATAAGCAGTTTTAGAAACTTTTGTAGGTATTCATTTAAAAACAAGTGGACAATTTCAAGGAGACAAAAGGGAAGTATTTTACTTCAAAAGAAAATGTTACTATGATTGAATTTTGTCATCTGCTTAAGCACCAATTGAGTAATGAATACATTTTATCATGATTAAAAATTGTTTGCTTTAAATTAGCCATTTTTAGTCTTTTTGCAAGATTTATATCTTCCTTTCTCTCAAGGAATCTTTCATGGCAATTGCTCATAGCCCTCAACCACCATAAAATATAAGGAAGTGACATTTTATCTTATCAAACCTATAGGTTACTAGTATAATCCATCCATATCTCTGAGTGGGTAAGTAAAGTATCCTTATAAAAGAGTAGCAAGAAGGTCTAACTAGCGGTTAATCATGGAAACATCAATATAACTTCAAATGGAAGAAAGTGAGTAGGGACTATGGATACCTTTCTGTTATTTTCCAATGGTACCATCCACCACACATTAAAAATGCTTGATTGTACCATATCTTCATATTGGCTACGCCCACTTAAGTATCCCTTACATCAGGACAATCTATAAAAATAATACATAAAGAAGAATCGTCCTCCAACTTAAATACCATCCCAGTCTGTAAAAATATTTTTAGAGCTCCCTCCCCATCTTCTTGCAAAAAGAAACATTCACATACAAATATTAAAGATGATGGCAGAGGTCAGTCTCTGCTGTAAAAAGGGTGTAAGAGGCTAACCTATCAGGATACTGAACAGGTCTGTTGGCAGCGGGTACTGGCATATGATATAACTAGGTAAACCCATCGGAGTACTGAACAGGCTTGCTGGCAGCGAGGAATTCTACCTAGAGAGGGTGATGATTTGACAACAATACATAAATATCAATTTCTAATTTTAAAAACTTGTCATAATGTACGACACTACTTGTAGGCGGGACTGAAAAGAAGTATGCATAGTTAAGCAAAGGTAAATGAACTCCATTAATCTTCCATTGGTAACTAACTTGAAGATGATATTAAGACTCTCTTGCCTAACCCTTCTTAACTATATGTAAGATGTTTTGTCTTACAGGTGGGGCCATGTTCTTAACTATTTTTCCAGGATAATATGTGAAATTTATCTATACACTTGGAAGCTCTAAATATTAGGATATTTGAAGGATTGACCGATTTCATATATCTTTGATTTTGAAATGTCACAATACTTAGGAGTGGGGGAGGGGTTTCCTGAGCTAAAAATTGTTCATTTGTATAGCAAGTCTATGAGAAGAGGAAGTAGGATTTATGTCAATTTCTTTCATACTATTTTCTGCAATATCTCAGGATATTATGTCATATGTCATTCATATTGGCATGTTATTTGATTAACCTTATATTGTTGGAATAATTTTGTAAACTCTTAAGTGTATAGTTGATAAGCATGTTTTACATCATAATTTATAGTTCTAGGCCTTTGCTTATGTCTAATACAGGGGAGGACTGATTAAACCAAATTATTCTTCGTGGCAGTTATAGTTCAATGACAAAGGCAACTAAGTTGGATACTATAATCATATCCACCCTCTTGTTCACCATGGCAGCCAATAATCTTCTAATCATATTAATCTGGTAAAATACATGCTTACTACGATATAATTTTCACCAGATGGAGGACCTGATGGAGTGTCGAATGGAGTGTTGGATGAGATATCGTATGAATTGTTGTAACTATGAATGAGATTTTTAATGCTTCAGTTTAGGTATAATCACTGGAATCCAATTACATTTGTCAAGTGGTGAATTACGCTTTCTAAAGATGTTATATCTATTTTTCACACTTGCTAAGAGGTGAATTTAAATTTATGATTTCATTTATATTTACTATCATAATTTTCAAGTCTTCGACTTGGACATTGATCAAATATCTCATGCGATTTGATTGATCTCCAAGTAAGATATCATTCAAATTTAAATCCCTGCATAATAATTACTATGTATGGCATTCATATGTGCCAAATGCACCCACGACTCGAACCTCCTATATATTTTGCATTGAAACAAAGCACCTTGTTCTGTATCACTCATCCTCTGCCCATTTTTCCTATCACTCAGCTTTTTCTCTATAGCCATGCTAAATTGTCACGAAACCTACCCATATATTGAACTGTTAACCATTCCAGAGTTCAAAACCTGTCGAGAAGTCTTTCTCCACATGGGATGGGGGCAATTCCTTGTCAGTCTACATGGGCACAATGATGATGTTTCCCTCCAGTTCGCCCTCGGATTCGATGACAAGTTTTCTCACGTTGGGTCACTGGTTTTCCCAGTCTCTGAAGAGTTCATTTTTGTGGCCACGAAACTCCCACGAATTGGAAACAGATGGTTCAATCAAGTTTTTAAACAAGAAAATCAAAACATTTCCAGGGCTAAAGGATATTCAAATGGATGGATTAAAGATGAATTAATTATCACTAGACTAATTACTTGTGAGGGTAATTATTTCACCTTCAAAGCCTTCCTTTTTTGCCTCTAGGCTCACTTTCAGTTTGGTAAACCTCTGAATTTTCCATTTTATTTTTAAAGGGTATTAAGAAAATGTCCTCCCAGGTTCGCAAAAATGTGACAAACCCTCACCATAGCCTATTTCATCGTGGCCTTATCAAACTATTGGTTATCTCAGAATTAAGGAAACAGGGTGGAACCTCAGAATATTTCCTTTATCAGTTTTTGAACCCCCATTTGACAGTTAAAACGACCAAGAATTCAATTGATCCTGGGTCTGTTAATCCATCTAACCCTCATTCTTCTAAAACTCCAAACCCTCAAGTTAATTATATTCCCTCATCTGCTAAGAAAACCAAGAAACTCATTGTTTATCCTCAGTTATCTACAACTCCTATTGGCTCTAAACATATGAAACTCCATGACTCTTTTCACCATGATTTGCCTCCAATTCCTACAAGGAGGTGAGGTGCTAACAAAAGGGAAACCATTTCGTAGGAGCACTCGAAGTATTATTGGCAAGTCCAATACAAATCCTCCAATTACCTTAGACCCTATTCAATTGTCCTTTGATCATGAGAACCATCACAAGAAGCTTAAAGAAGACTCTACAGGAGAATCTAAGTTTTCCAAAGAAACCAAGTCTGAACCTGTCATGCCTAGTCTTTCTCAAAAGGCCACTATTACAACTTCTTCTCAAATTCTTAAACCTTATACCAAATGTGACATGCCTTCCACATCCACTGATAATCGTAAGACTTATCTTATTGAGCAGTCTGATCAATCCCCAATTGTTTAACAATTGCAACAAGAAAATGCTTAGTTGATCCTTGCAGAGCATGAAACCATGGATCATCATTTACACCATGACAACGTTGTCCTACAAGACAAGGTAAATTATCTACAATGTTTGGTTGATCAAATGAATACTACCAATCAAAGTTTAAGAATGTAGTTGAAGCATCAAAAGAGGCCTAAGCAGAAGTCTCGAGGACATGAGGAATAAGTCGCTAAAGCTTAATATATCTCCTCCCTCAATAGTATAGCTATGTTTTGGCCATCCATTTTTCTTTGCAGAGGGACTTGCAAAATCTCAGGCATGGGAGAAATGATGAATCTGTGTTTTGACCATTTTTTCCTTTGTCTGAGTCTCTTTTTGCACATGGAAATCATACAGTTCATACCTCTATTATCCCTTTTTGAAGGTATGCATAAGGTATGTGTAATATTCATTTTGATAATTTTATAATGAGCTTATCCTTAATCGAATGTGTGTGATCCATTAACACTTGTATTTTGATTAAAACAGGTCGAAAATGCAATCCATCCCTCAATCTGATTCTCATTCCGGCCCTCGATACGGAAATTGGAGCACAATGAGTTGTGGGTTGGTATATTAGCGGGCTCTTCCTGGAAAATGTGAAATGTGGGTTTCATGCATGTTTGAAGCCTCCAACTATGGGACTCATTGCATTTGATTACAATTGCATTCAACCTCTATTTTAAGCACATGAGTTGCTAGAATATGTTGTCTGTTATTAGTTTTTAATGATTTTATGTTGTAGGAGAGTGTCGACCCTTCATTGGTCGACCTCTCAATTATATCAAAAACTCTATAAATACTGAGGTCTCTCGGAACGGGAAAAACGATGATAATATAGTTGTTATCTGAATTTACCTCTGTAAATAAATTCTGGTGTTAATATAAGTGATGCGTTGAGATTGTGAATGTCTATTGAGTTGGAGTAGTAACACGACTACTTGGGGGGGGCACCAGTGGTCTATGTGTTTTGTTTAATTGTTTTATATTCATATTTACAAATCTAACTCTCTTTTGCAGGTTGCTTATTTAAGTTGTGTTTCCTTATCTAATTTACAGGTTACTTGTAATTTTCCATATCTAGACATCTAACTATGTATTCACTGATATATAACTCTTTTATGCAGGTTATCTACTTAGGTTGTGTTTCATTGACATATATACACTCGTGATCATCTAATTGTTCATATATATACATATCTCTCTTTCCTCATTTACACAAGTTGTACTTTACTTTGTAGATTGGTCATCTAGACAATGTACATAAAGTCATCTATGATTCATTAAGCTATGGTTTAAATTAATCCCTGTAGGGTTGCATAGATTATTATCTCTGTTGTAGAATATTTCTAGCCTCAATGTGATAGGACAATTGCTAATTTCAAATATTTTTTGAATAATGTCTATAGATTATGTTGATTACAAGAATGTGTATTTAATCAATTGATATTTCCTTAATGGAAAATATTTTCGTAGACTGTCTTGTTTATACTCTGCATATCTCTGTAGAAATTAACATTGAATTGATTCCATTTGAATTGTCAATGGTGCTAAGGTGCCATCGTGATATAATTCTCCATCGTAGGCATAACCACTATATTTAAACGTCATCATGATGTTGTTTACTTTCAGTCAGTAAGATTAGTGTAATGATGTGGTTTATTTTCTGTAGAATAAAAGTAATTGTGAGTTAATGAAAAGATGCTTTAAGAATAGAGTTCACTTCCAAGAGTTTCTTTTAAATAAAGATAGCTTGTTTTTATTCAAGAGTTGTTTACTTAGAATAATGAGCTCACCATTCATAGCTATAGATTACTCTGTAAATTTAAAATAAATCTCATTATCTAAACAAAGTTCAATTTGTTTATAATCTTCTTCTAAAATAGAATTGTAAATTGAAGATAAAGTATTGATCCCTAGGATAAACCTTCTTCTTGCCTAGATAAATCCACTTTCCAAACCTCACAAGCAGTTAACATGTGCTCTACCTTGACTCATACTATGTCAAAACTCTAAGTTTACTTACCTTGGTCGATAATTTAATTGAGGAAATTAAGTTATATAGTTTACACATTAGCAATGCATGGAGATGACATAGTAATGGAATGACAAGCCATGGAATGTCTTGGCAAGGCATAGCATTGGCATGGAAATTCTATAATATGGCAAGGCATGGCAATGGCATGGAATGGCTTGGCAAGGCATGGAAATGGCATGGCATGGAAAGGTTTGAAAATGGCGTGGAAATGCTAATGGCATGGCATGGAATGACTTGGAAATGAATGACAATGGCATGGCATGGCATCAACAGGTTTATGGGATTGGGCTTGGGAGGGTCCTTTTTCTCCTTGTGTGCTCTAACCCAAAATTTGTGTAGGAATGTGCAATAAACTCTCATAGATGGTGAAGGGAAAAGAATAATGGTTTCAAGTCTCCCTAGAGGAATTTTGGTGGCATAGAATTACTTTCTATAGTGTTTCATGAAATGTAACCTCAAAACCTTTATTTGTAGGTGGAAAATGATACCCATTCTAAGATCTAGTTTCCATGTGAACTATCTCATTCTATTTATCAAAATCAATAAGTTTAATGGACATCATGGAACACTGAATAAATTTTATTAATAATTGATGGGTTTAACAAAATTTACATATACCCACTGCACAATCTAAACAAACATGTGCCTTAATGAGTCCTTGACTACTCTTTTTGGCATTTATGAAGGGTTACACATAAATCAAATGATTTTATATATGCCATGCATAGAAAGAGGGGAATAATGCATGTGCCCTAGAAAATAACATTGAGCTGAAATTGTTAAGTGATTTACAATTACGTAGAAGATAAATGAGAAAATTTATTTCTATAATAAATTATTGTAATATGCCATTTTTAAGGTCACAATATTTTCAAGTGACCATTATTTCAGTGTGGATTGTCATTGGATTTAAATGGAGATAATTCAAGAGGCGGTCCATATTTTTTGTTGTGAGTTAGAATATGGATATCCTTAACATTTGTGCAAATAATTCAGAATGAATGATCTATCGATGATGTAGAGATACATGGTTGATTAGCAAGCAATGATACTTGAGAACCATTAATTGCTTATGGATTTATCACTTAGCAATCTTTTCCACCATAAGTTATTCCTTAATGCGTAATGCAAGTATTTATAATCACTTTAGAAACAAATCAAGGGATTAATACACATAAAATTCATACACTTTGAAATTCATATATTCATCAACATCAAATGTAAAAACAATGAGAATCATAAAAAATGTGCCATGAAATGTATATATATGGCAACTCATGCCGAATATACAAAGCGACAACAAGTGCCCTAACATAAAAAAAACATTTATATCGTGGCCTAGATATAAAATGAAAGTAGTTGGTCAATCATTGACCATTTACACCATTGCCACCGTCAAGATCATCCTAGAAATCTATCTTTCTTCTCTTTCTCGAGGATGCACCTCGAGAGGTTCTAGGCCTAGGCGTTCTTCGACGCTCTGAAGAATGGGCAAAGAATAAACAATGTTATGATTTTTTTTCATCAATGAATTAATAGACATACAAATTTATACTTTCTAATTTAACCTAAGACAACTCACCACATATGAAACTATCAATCGTGAGGGTGTTACCCTCCTCCTCGACCCCAATCTCTCTGCAATGCCACCCTGCGTCAGTTACAAGGATCAAGTCAAGAAAATTAAACAAATATGCGTAAAAACAAATTCATGAAACATTAAAAAAAAATCATCAATGCATTATCTCACCGTGAATATCTCAAGCATCGATGGTGATTCACTGGAAGATGGAGCACTAGGTTGTACAACCTTCTCCAAGACAACCTTTGTGGCAGTCTCTGTCGATGGGGCCGAAAGTGGTGGTGTGGATGGGTGGTAGACAGGTGGGATGTGATGGACCCTCATAGGATATAAAAGTGATTCCAACACCCTAGGCCTGGAGAAAGGAAACCCATAAGAAACAACCATATTCCCAGGGGGTGAAACACTACCATACCTAGAAAATATATCGACGGCTTGCATAAATATGAATAAAATTGAACTATTAGTACCAAATAGTAAAATTCAAAATCATAAACACAAACAATTTGAGAATTATACGATATTTAAATTTACACATGATACCTATGACGTCGGTGACTTTTCCACCCCAGATGGACAATCCTTGGCATTGTATGGTGCCAAATCCTATAGAAATAAGAGAACATATAAAAAATTTGAGTATGTCATAAAATAAAGAAATGACTATGTTGAATCTATCAAATGTGATACATACATGTGTGTATGGTGCACCCAATGAACATGTTGTCTCTACTACTGCATCAGTGGTGGGGTTAGGCACTAATGCATCCATAGGTGTAGAGATTCTATTGTTGGGATGCAAAAACTACAAAACAACATACAATAAAATATCTATATAAATACACAAAATACAAAATAAATATATAACGATGAAGAACATAGAGAGGGTTAAGATACTAACCTCCTCCATGAAGCTATGTTGTGCACTGGGCTCTATAGGCCCATAGCATGTATGCTCACAGGTCGAGCATCTGTGAGGTTCAAATGGACAGTTTCTATGTCCATGTG
>ML893644.1:2718-15191 GCA_009831015.1 Picea engelmannii | reverse complement strand
ATATTATGGTAGCTGCGGGAGGTATTTACCTCCACGTGTGAACCTAACGAGAATAGAAGACTCTGGGAAGCAAGAGAAACCCTAATGAGTTGGCTAATAACCCTAGAAGCCTTGTCAGCTCAAGAAGATAATTTATATTAGGTTATTAGCCTCCAAGAGAAGAAGTCGGCCAAAAATAATAATAATATACTAAACAGACACTTATCTAGAAGGAGAAGTCGGCCCCAGCAAATCTGGCAGAACCAGTATAAATATAGGGCGCCAGTTCTCATTTGACAGCGTCTCAGAATTGCAGTTCCCAGTTTGTTGCACACTGCAGTTGCAGTCTTGTGCACAGGTTTGGAGGAGAGCTGCTGGTGCAGCTGCAGCAGCAGCAAGTTTTCAGTATTGGCTTGAATATCTCTTGGCTAGGGTTTGGGACTATCTGATCAGTCTTTTGTGTTGCGCTATCTTTGGAGAGAGGTGCGCTACCCTTTGTGTGGCTATCTAGCCTAGGGTTTGCTTTCGAAGGAATTCTCAGTCAAGGTTAAGGTGCTCAAAGGGAGGCTTCGGCCTATGGTTGGGTGACGAAGGTATCATCAATGGTAAAACGAGCACACCATCTTCTATATTCTAACAAAACTAGCTCTGAGTTGATTTTATTAGATAAAATCTTGGGCTCCCATCTTGGGATAATGGCCCACTTGAAGAATCATACAAAATAACAGATTGCCTAGCCCGCCTGGCTGTTATCTCCCTTGCTATCTCTTTGCTCCTTTCCTCAGCCCTACCCACTCACACTTGGATGAAATGCTCTTCGCCCACTCAATGAGATCTCCTCACTCAGTGTGACACAAGTACATGAACAAAGAATCCCTCTTTGCTCCAATGTACTTTTTGTGTGTGACATCTTCTCACTCAGGCTGCCTTTTATAACGTTGAGTTAACCCTAAATCCAAAACCCTAGATCTCCTAAAGTGATCAAGGAATGAGATTAAATCTCACCCTTACTTTAGATCTAACGGTTAGGATTTAATTAACCCACTTAAGTTAATAATGCCAGAAACTTAGGAATTTAACTTAATTAAACTCACATTAATCTAAAAGGTCATTCACTTTAATAATCGACTCATAAAGTAAATTTCCTAAGGTTCTGAGAGGCATTAGGGACGACTTCCACACGCTAGACACTGAGCCTATGTGGAAGTACCTGTCCGATGCTAAATACATCAACAGTTTAACAGTGGTTCCAACCTCATTGAACTTCATATGGAGATAGTAGAATTTCATATCCCATTCAGAATTCAACAGACTTTACAGTTTTTCAGGATTTCAGGATGGGCCAAATTGCAGCGTTTCCATTGGATTTTATCATGTATGAGGGTATGGGATTGATGTTTAATCATAAGCACCGAGCCCTCTATGTACTTTGATGCTGGTGGTGTTAACTGTTGAACTCCTCAATCATGATTTTGGCAAAAATGTAATGGGGAAAATATAATATCTGCCTCTAAACTTGGAAAGGTATCTTCTAATTTTTCAATTTTCTAAATATAATGAGAAATTCAATTGTGAAGTCTATAAATGATTCACGAATTATGATTTATGATTTATTAATTATTATGTTACATTGTTGTGTATCAGATTATAAAATTTCAATGATTCATCATTTATGTTTCAAGTTTCATATATTCTAATTTAATTTTTTTAGTATTTTGGGTGGGGTCCTCTATGTTGAAGACCCCGCTGTTCCCTACGACATTGCCTAAAATATGGGGGGTGCTTCTACATATCCCTCAATGCGTTTCCCCGCATCCTGGAAACTTGGTGGAACATTGGAAATAATTTCTGATGTTAGATCTACATTGCCCTTGCTTGTATCTCTCTTGTAGAGTCTACCACCACAAGATTGGTTAAAACTTGCATCCCTAACCACTGAAATTTTGAGTCTAGATATGAGTTTCAGACTTTGTTTTTACTTGAATTAAACTTCAAGAATGATAGTAGTTTCAACAGCCTCAGCATCTTAGGCTAGTGGAAACATTTTCTCTACCCGTCCCTAGCAAAAGTTCTTAAACCATATTTGATGATGGACATCAAACATAGTATTTTAGCATATTTACTCATTTTTGGGGTATAGCTAATGAAGATTGTATGCTGGCATGCTCTAGAGATGCATACTCACGACTATGAACCAATTTGGATTGCAGAATTTAGGCATGCAAAATGTTCTTGTCAAGATAAGTACATATCAATAATAAAAGGAGACTACCTAAGAATTTCTTCCACTTTAAGAATTTAAGTAAAATAACCATTTTAACTCTATATTTAGCCCCATTAGTTTCTGTCCTCATTCTTTAAAATGAAAATTGCATGCATTTTTTAAAATTCTCTTTTCTAGTATTCACAAGAATATAGCAGAACAGAAAACTGAAGAAACATTCATATGAATGGGAAGATCCATCAAATGTATTCTTATAGTTGATTACAGTGTATGATGGGAATCTAGCCACTTACATTGGATCCCTGGTAGCTTTAAAAAGCCAATAGGTGCTCTCAATTAACTCAGGACGCAGGGGGTAACTCCTTTGACCAGGCTGCTCAGCACATTGCAATAGAATTAAGACATGGTTTGAATCACACCATTGACATAAGAAAGATAATTCCAATCTACAGCCATTAACGATGTTATCAACTTCCAAAAATCTAAGACCGACAAACTCTATACCAGCTACGGATATTCTACCCTTGCCAGTAACATCAATAAAAAATGATGAAAAGTTTTCCAAGCTTCAAAAGAGTCACCTGCACACTGAATGTAGCAAGATTGAAGCCCTCTGGTGTAAACCCAAATTGTTTCCAGACACTAAAGAAAGCTTTGTGTGTTCGGACAGCTGGCTCAACATCCCCAGCCAAAACCTTTCAAAAACAATAACTGAATCAGTAACATTTTCTAAGAACTAAGGTACCACCCAAACAACATTCTGTTCATAACCTGAAGACCAGGCCAAAAAGCCTGCAGACTGTTGAACAATGGCCATACAATTGCCGCTGAGTTCATATTCACCTCCACATACCTGCAAACATGTAGATTTTCATACAATTAAAAGTACATACCTCATAAGAAAGGGGCATAATGACATGTCAATTATGGTTGTCTAATCTATCAATTACCATGGATCATTGTAAAGATACTGCATGGCAGATTTGTAAGCCTCCTGAAACATGTATAAATATTCATCATCTCCAAGTAACAAATATGCCTGCAAGAAAACACCATAGACATCTGGATTTAACACTTGTTTTAATGACCCGACAAAATGTAAATCTAGAAAGTACAAAGAACTTTTCCATTCAAGTACAGTCATTTGGGATAGCCTCCCCTTCCCATGAGGATTGGCAACTGCTAAAGCAAGGTTGGTTTAGATTTTAAAGTATATTTTGATGGGGCTGCTAAGGGAAATCTGTTACCCCTCATTTTGTATGAGGATCTTTCATTATGTCCCAGCTTCACTCGACAAACATCTCTTGATGACATCGGAAATTCAGCATTTATTACAGGGAAGAGTGTTTTATGGACACATACACTTTCCCTGGCATTACCCTTATGGTATAGTAACACTGAGCACTGTTTCAGTGGTGGCTGTGTGATGTCTAGAGGAAGGTGATTCTCATCTTCCTTTTGATCTTCTTCATATGTAGGGTCCAAATGCTTGAGAAATCTTTGGATCAAATCTACAATAGCAGATATTTCTTTTGGCCAACTACAAGTCTTGATCTCCTTCTAAAGAATACACAAAGAGTCTCATTGTGACATCTTCATGTGTTACATTAAATCTTTAAATAAATTCCAAAAATGATGTTACATGTGAAGTAGCAAAATTAAATTACAATCACCATCAAACTTTGGAATGCTATCCTTCCATTTTGGAGGAAGCTTATTAGGATACCCCGGAATTCTCTCAACATCAAATGAATGATACAATACATGAAAGCACCATGGTGCCATATTTATTTACATAAAATACAACTTGATATGAAATCTGAAAATTACAACATTATAATACCTCATACCAAGGATGTGAAGTTGCCAAGGAGAATATTTGATGCCTTCACAATGTCGCTTGCTTCACCATACAAGTAACAAGGTCTTCCAAATCTACAAGGAACAAAGACTTTGTTCCTCCAATGGAATTGCCAACATGAGGGAATGATCTTCAAACAGGTACCTTCATCTAAGAATGTAGCTGATCTACAAATATTTCCGGGAAATGGACTTTATCCTCAGCAACAGCACCAAAATGTTACAACAAAATCTATCAGTCCCAAGCACCTAGCTGATAACTTTATATAACTAAGAGGTTGGCCACTGTCACCTCACCAACTCTCTTCTGCACTTCAGGCTGCTCTCCTCCAACTCAAGGGGGGCTTCCATAGGATAGGATTGCTAGAATTATAGGCTATGGAGTGCAAAGGTGATATGAAGAGTAAATTCCAGCAAAACAAAGTTGTGAAAAGTTTAAGAAAAGGAAATGGATGGGAGGACCAGAGATTAGTATTTTACCATTGGGCATATGGAGTCAAAGCAAGGCTAAAATGGGAGGTTGTCCTAAAGGTGGAAAGAGGATAATATGGCTGAAAAGTACAAGCTTATTGTTCTCTCTCCTTGCTGTCCCAAATTGCAGAATTATGTTTATGGATGTTACATGTGTAAACAACATCCAATATTTAAAGAGATTATTGCTATCAAGAATTATGTACGTGTGCATTCAATCCATAAGTTCAGAAAGAAACACAGTCATCAACAAAATCCTATTGATAACAATAAAGGAAAAATGGGAGAATCACACCAAGTTCTTACTCCTAAAGCATATGTCTAACATAATTTCAGCATGAAGGAAAATAACAATAAAAATATACAAGATAGTCTCACCCACAAGATAATTGTTGATCCTCCAAGCACATCCAAAGTATTGCATTAAACTCCAAGGGAGGGATTCTCCCAAATCCAACCATACAATATGAGTGGGAGAGAAAACCCTTGTATAGGTTTCATCTCACCACCTTCTCCAAATAAAATAGTATTTTCCTTTAATTGATTTTCAAGGGTGCTCATCAAAAAATAACAACCACCAAAATAATAATGATAAAATGCTAAGTCAAAGAGGTAGTGCGGATTTCCAAAGTAATGCATGAATTCCATGTGTACAACTCCCATGAGGTCACTCTCCAATGTTAGTATGCAAGTGCCAAGTGTCATGGTTAGAGAGCTTCTTCTAGAAGCCTTTTGACCAAGAATCAACAAAATACCTTCTTCAACAAGTGTGCCCTTGGTACTTGTGCCTTGTTGACCAATTTGACTAGAATAAAACATTAAAATATCTCTTTGATAAGTGTTCCCTAGGGAAGAGTGCCTTGTGCCCACATTAGAGTCACCATCATACTATGCATAAATTCGTCCTAGAAGACAAAGAGAGTGCACCGTCGAAATGTGTGCACCTATTGACCAGTAGACCCATGAAGAAGCCATGATAAGAAGTGTCACCTAGGAAATTGTGCAATGGGTCCACTTTATCTCCTCAAAACATGTGCAAATGGACCTCAAAAGTGGACCAATCAGTTACAAGTCACTTCAAGTTGTGTGCA
This sequence comes from Picea engelmannii, assembly GCA_009831015.1. NCBI lineage: Eukaryota > Viridiplantae > Streptophyta > Pinopsida > Pinales > Pinaceae > Picea > Picea engelmannii. Next base: position 9,566 of record ML893644.1, on the reverse strand, counting down.
AGGTGTGAACAAGGTCATGTAAAATGCATGGGAATCCTTATAGTGGAGCACAACAACTAGTAACCTAGGAAGGCATGTATACATGTGTAAATGGTGAGTCGATGAGGTGGATGGGTGCATAAACCCTAGGGTCCATGCATGGCTAGCCCCTAGTCAACTCAAGGGTCAAACAACCTCCTCATTAAATGTGCAAGTAGATAAATACGTGACATGAGTGAGTTGGAATGTGTGAATAACGCTAATTTGAGGCTAGGATGAATTGGGTTTTCTAAGTGAGTTGCCTCGACATGTTTGCTAAAGGAGGAGTGCTAACATAAGATAAGATGTGTTCCCTAGTGATTAATTAGCAATAAAACTTAGGGAATTACCCTCAATGAAGAATTATACATTGAAGTGTTAATAGGCTAATATTTCAGCACTCAACCTAAGGTTTTAAGATTTAATTATAATATCCTAAACCAGTTAGGTGTGTTCACAGGCAAAAAATAAAAAAGCGAAAATAACGTAAGACTTAGGGAAAAGTGTGCCATGCACTTTCTAGGTGGTGGAATGTGATGAAAATGAAAGAGTTATGTGGGTTTTACCTAGGAAAAAGGTGGAAATGTGATGTCATACATGAATTACCTAGGTGAAATCATGAGATGTGATGAAATATGAATGAAACTAGGCAAGTACACCACCATGCTAGACGACATGAACTAACCATGCAACACAAAGTGAAAGTGACTAGAACATGACAATGTGATCTCCATGATGCACAATTGAAGTATCCTCCTACCAACATCCCAACCTTTGGAAGGCTAGGATCATAATACTAACCTACAAAAATCCGGATCATGTGATCAAAATCACATGTGCAATCCCCATGCAATATAGGTGGTAACAAGGCCCACATTTTATTGCTGACCTCTCTTACCTCTCATATATATAAAGGAAGGAGAGTCCTTTCATTTATCATCATCATCATTTGTACTTCCCTTTGTACTGGTCTTCTTCGAGTGATTTTCTAGGGTTCATGAGTTCAAGACAAAACCCTAGGAGAAGCTATGGAAGACGTCTTGGTTTGGATTTCGGTCTTGTGACTAGGGTTTACTCTTGTGAAGAAGAAGAAGTTGGAGATGATGATCATTCATATCATTGTGTTCATTCTTATATTCACTCTTGAGTTGAGATGTGACCCAGATAAGAGTGTGCACTAGTCATCTCTCTCTCTTGATCTTCACTTGTACTTGATCTCTCACTATCTTGGAGTCGCTAGGGTTTCTTGGTCTTCTTGGAGTATCTTGGAGCATCTTGGAAATTTAGGGTTAGGGTTTATCACTTGAAAATTTGAGATTAGCGTTTTATGATAAAGCCCTAGGGTATATTTGGTGGAGAGGAAGAAATATGGCAAGCAAGAAGCCCTGGAAAAGGTAATCTTGAACTAACAGTTATTCTTAAGTGGAGTTTTCTCAACCATGGTATCCATGCCATTGTAAACCTCTCCCAAGAAAGGTTTGTTAGTGTCAACACTTCAGAGAAGCTCAAATGCAAGGGATGTTAACTTGAGCAAGAAATCTATCTTGTTCCACCACTCCTCATCAAGACACAATTTGCACACCATAGCTCCCTGCTCTAAATCTGGCCATCTCCATTCAACCCAAAGTTGACTCTCCACCATAGAAACTAATGGCTTCTTAACCTCAACAAGGCAGTGCAACATGAAGAAAGTTTGAGACATATCTTGTCTCAACATCTTTCAACAACTCCAATTTGGAGTATTCTCAAACTATTGCTTGAGACTGGTAGTGGTTGGTGAGGAATTTGATTATCTCCCTTGCTTGCCCTATGAGTTCCTTAATCAATGGAACTTTATAGTCGATCTCTTTAAAGATCATATTTAAATTATGGACAATGCAAGGAGTCCAAAAAATGTGATCATACATGCTCTCTACAATCAAACCTGCAACTTTGCGAATTGGTGCATTATCTGTGATAACCTCAACCACCTTAGCAGACCCTATTTGCTCAATAGCTTTGATTAAAATATCGTTAGATTTTGACCACACCTTAGGTTTGGTCTATGTCTTCAACAGTTATACACAAATTTCACTATTTGAACTAATAAGCATAAACACACTAAGATGGATAACCATTTAGCACAACATAAAATCAAAACTTGCAATTAGATCATACACGGGTACACAAGAATTTAATTCTCAAATCCAATGTTCTTAAACCAAGAACCAATGGGCTCCCATACCAGGGCCCAATATTAGATATAGTAAAATACCAAAATTCACCTACAATGCACAGTTGAAACCATCCTTGGTTTCCATGCCAAACTTGGTCCAAGACTGCTGCTGTTACAGCTCCAAATACACTGTTGTAAGTTGCAACAACCTTCTAGGGCTATCCAAAAGCTATTGTTACACACCTGTAACAACCCTCTTTTGCTCCCCTCAACCTGCCCTCCAAGCTGTCCCAAAGACTGCCCTCAAGCGTGTTGACCACCTATTTCAACTAGGGGGTCAACTCCATGTGCCATGAAGTTGAGTACTTGATGGTGCAACCAAGTTGAAGACTTTCTGGTTCTACAGGGCATTTTTTCCCTCGACACTTCTTTTTGTAATTGGAATTTTCGCTCCCCTGCGTGGGATAATAATGTTATGGGTCTGCATGGATCATATTGTAGGTTAGTTGCCTAGGAGTTTATCATTAGGGAAGTCCTTTCATCGAGTGGTTTTTTTCGTCAGGTAATTGATCTGGCCTAACCAGCCATTTTAATTACCCTTGAGTTTTTCACTCACAATAATCCTCCAAAGTGGTGAAAGGCGTTCAATTGATCGAGCCCAATGGGTGACTAGGGTCTAGGAATATTGTAAATGACCATGCTAGACATCTCCTAGAGTCTTGCGGAATTCCGTCGAGTCTAAGTAGTTTATTTTTATTTTTTAAAATTACCCACTTAATGGTAATTTTAATTAAAATTGATGTAAAAATGTAAAAACTAGGTCCTAGGGAATTTTGATAGGGGTGTGAGTACGCAAAAGAAATGGAATGAGACCCCCTACACCCTTGGACCAAGTTTCAGCTCAATTGGACAAGTATTGCTAGGTCATTGTCCATGAGGAGTCCAGGTCAGTCTTGAGTCAACAGTTTAATTGCTTAATTTGGCTAAGTCAAAAATGCCAAAAATTGTAATATTAGCAAAAAGGTTAGAGAAAGAGTGGGAGATGATGCCTAACCCTTTTCCTAAGTTAGAGAAACACTTTTCTAACTTAAATCAACCCCCCACACCTAGCCACTACCTCACATCACTCATCCCCCAAGGGAAGTTGCGCCCCCCTTGGTGAGGAAACTACCCAAACTCAAAAAATAATTAAAGGAAACACCCAAGCTCCTAAAGTGCGCCCTCCTAGTGACTCAACATGATGTTTGACTTGTCAAAAATGTGTTTCCCCTCTCACACCCTCAACCCTCACAAACCCTAGCCTACCAAAACCCTAAAAGTGCGCCCTCCTTGAGATCTTGGCTTCTTTTGGGTGAGTGAAACTTGGAGCTCATCCAAGAGGGGTCACTCTTGCCTCCCAGGTATAAAAGAATGCCTACCCCTCTCTCATTTCACATCTATTCTCAGTGTAAAGTTACTATGCTCAAATCTCTCCCATCTTGCTCTCTTTCATTTCTCAAGCTTGTAGCAAGTATTTGCTCAAGCTTGCTTCTAATAAAAGGAATCTTTGGAGGAAATTGTTGGCATTGGGAGTATTTTTGGTGCTTGGATTGGATCTACATTGGAGGTGACTTGTGTTATTGTTTTTTTTTTAGTTTTTAGCTTCTAGATCTAGAGTAGGAGAAATATTTTGCTTGGATAGATCTATGGTAGTATTGCCATAGATCTTAGTGAAGTAGTTTCTTTTTGTTTAGCAAAGTATTTTGTTAACACTTTTGGATCTACTCACCTTCTTCTTTGTCTTGTAGCTTGATCTCTTTTGTTAACATTTCTCTAAGATTTTTGTTCTTTTCTTACACATTTCTCTAACAGTTTTGGGTATATTTCTGTCATAGAATAGGTCTCATTTAATCTATTATATGCTGTTTTTTTATGCTAAAAATTTCTGATTTCTTCTAACAAGATTTTTTCCAAGTTTTATGGTCTTTTTTCAACTTTTTCAGCAAGTTTTACTTGCTGTTTTTCTGCAGATCTAAACCAGTTAAGGGGAGATACTACCCATTTGGGGCCACAAGTCATCAAGAAACAACCTCCCAAGTAAGGGTATTGAATACCCTCTTCTTCTTCTACATTTTACTTTGTAAGCAAGCCCAAAGAGAGTCTCTTCGGCTTGCATTTCTCAAGCTTTTGAAAATTTCTGCATTTTTCATTTTTGTTTGCCTACAACTAGCAAAGAGGTTTGGCTGAGCCAACCCATGCTAAATCGTAAGGCTAGGACTTAGAGTTTAATTTTTGTTTTAAGCTTTAAATTTTTTTGCCCCACTTGTCCTTAAGACAAGGTTGTGTGGCTAGATTTACTTGCTTAATGTTTCAAGTTAAGCTCTTTATTTCCATACCCACTTTGGCACAAAATCCGTAGGCTAGTCCTCCTCCTTGTGCCTTAGTTGAGATTGCTCATTTTTATTGTTTTCCCCACTTGTCCATAAGACAAGTTTGAGTGGTTAGGATTGTCATTTACTTTCCAAGTTTATTTCATTTCATTCTTTAATTGTTTTTCCTACACCTAGCAAAGAGGCTTGGCTTTGCCACCCATGCTATATCGTAAGGCTTGTCTATAGTTCAGTTTTTTTTTCCTTTCATATTGTCTATAATTGCTTAATCTTTAGCTCTCATTCTTTAAGTGGTTTATTTTGTAAAGTCATTTAATTTTGCTATCTTTTGCTTAAGTTGTGTAATCATTTAATTAATTCAATATCTTGTATCTTAAGCATAGATCTTTCACTTTGCAATTTAATTTCAAGTAGTTCATAGCTACAATCTAGACTAGGAGGATCAATTTATCTAGTCTAATTAGGCACCTTTGATTGGTACAACTTTTGCCACCAAAAAGGGGGCTTGTGGAGGCTATAAGGGGTGCTAAGTCATGGATGACTTCACGGCACTAGGTGTCCCCCTTGTTGAGCACCGAAGTTTTCCGGGTTGACCTGTGGAGCTAGGGTAGGGCTTTGTTTGCCCTACTTCTTGAGCACCCAACAATCATTTTGGCCAAAGCAGTAAGAGTCTAGGGGTAGTCACATAGCTTAGGTTTGTTTCACATTAGCTTAGGCCCCCTAATCAAAGAGAGACTCCTAAAAATTTTCTAAGATTTATTTAATACATTTCACAACACTTGCACTTTATTTTCAACATCATTTCAAGTTGTGCAAACCTTGTTGTTCAAGGTATTTTCTTATGCTCATGGTTTTCATTCACTAGCTTTCATTTCAAGTTGAGCATTTACATTTAAGTTTATTGTGGTTAAAGTGGTTCATCTGTTCAAGGGCAGGCTGCCATCAAGTTGTGCACCATCTCTTTGGGGCACTTGGTGAGTGGTTTCCCCCCTTGCTTTAGAAGTTGCGCACTTCCTCTTGTTGATTATCTCATCTCTAGAAGTTGCGCACTTGCTCTTTTTCCGGCATTTTCAAGTTACATGCTTAACGGTTAGTTAGTTGTGGAGTTCATTGGCTATAGTTCTCTCTTGTTGTACATCTTTCTAACTCATCTTTGTTATTGTTTATATTATAATTTGTTGTCATCCTTATACACACTTGCAAACGTGAGCTAAGTCCGACTCACTTAGTGTGTCCTTGGAGGCACAATGCCTAGGTTCACAGCCCACGCTGTCACTTGGACTGGAACCTCTTCCGTCTAGGCTTACTTCTAGGGAAGCCAAGGGGGCTAGACCCTAGTTTCTAGATAAGTTTTAGAGTTTAAATTCTAGGAGTTGATTTTAATTTGTTAGAGTTAAAGGGGGGAGTCTAACCCAGTGTTACCAGAATCGGACCGGAACCGGCAAAACCGGCCGGTCCGACCAGTTTCAGACCAAAACCGGTTCAAACCGGCCCACAGAACCGTTTTTGACCGGTTCCTTCACGGAACCGGTTTTTTTCCTTGAACCGGCCGGTTCCGTACGAAACCGGTCAAAACTGCTAAGGAGGCCCGCGGACGCAAATTTAAGATATTTTTTTATTTTTTTTAAAAGATTAGGGTTGGGGCCAAGCTTGGGAAGCTTCTAGAATTTTCTAGAGCCCCTAATAAACCTATAAAGCCAACCCCACCCCCTGTCTTTCACTCACACTACTCATTTGGCTTCTCATGAATTTTTGAGCTAAGAGTTTTTCTTGAGTTTTAGAGAGTTGATTGTAGGGCTGAGTTGGAGAGGTTGTTAGCTTTTGCTTTGGAGAGGTGATTGGTGGGCTCATTTGAAGAGTTATTTTGCCTCTTTTCTTGAGGTTTATTTGGAGAGTTATTTTGTCGAATTTGGGAGCATATTTGGAGCTATTTTGGAGCATATTTCTTGGACAGCTTTGGAGCTTATTTCTTGGGCAAATTTGGAGCTTGTTTTCAAGGTATGTAACTATGCACTTACTTCCCTTAAAAATGTTGTTTTTTTATACAAAAAAAAAAATTGTTGTTTTCAACTTTTTTCCTAGCCTCTAGCAATTAAAATTTAGAAGTTTTTATTTGCAGATTTTTATTTGTTTCCATGGCTCCTAAAAAAAAGAAAGATCCAACATGGCTTCATTGCCAATTGATTGATGGGGCAATGGTTTGTAATTATTGCAAAAAGGGGGTTGGTGGGGGGGGTATTCATAGGATCAAACAACATCTAGCCCATGCAAGGGGGAATGTAAAACCATGCAAAGAAGTTCCTGAT
>WSFP011521903.1:0-12474 GCA_009831015.1 Picea engelmannii | reverse complement strand
ATTTAAATTTGGCTGAAAAATCAGTGAGACTGAAACTGGGTTGGGGTTTTGAAAAATTAACATGATCTTGGCTGCTTGATGAAACTGAGCTTGTGTCTTCAAGAGGAATATGGGGTTGATAGGGAAGTTCATCACCATTATAAGTGCTTGGGAAACTACATTCTTTTGTCTTATATTCTGATTGTGAGGGATATTCATCATAGCTTGGCTTATGGTCCCAATTTCTCAGTTTTTCACCCTCTAAAATTAGATTATCATCTTTTTCTTCTTTTTCAGCAGCAAAAATATGACATGAGGGTTGAAACAAGATATTGTTGCTTTGATGTGAAGGGTACTTCTCTGATATAAGGTCTTCAACAGAATTTTCATGGAAATCATCTTCATAATCATCATACAAAGGTGAATCAATGACCATTTGACTATTAATGGCTGAGGGGATTAGTACAATAGCTAGGACAACTGGTTGTTCAGTGAAAACATCCTTAATGCCATCAAAACTTGGAAAATCATGGCACACTTGTTCATTGACAATAGGAGGGATTACAACAACAATTGGTAATCTATGAATTCGTTCATGACAAGCTACAACACTATTCTCATGATGAAATAAATATGAACCTAAGATGACCTCTTGACTTAAATAATCGAGAAAAGGAGGAGAAAGGGAAATGATGGATTGTCCATATTGATCTTTCTCTTGGGGACCTAGATTTTGACATGAATGATGCATTTGTTCTTAAAATTTAAGAAAAGAATTATGAAACTCATCATTTAAGTCCTGCTCTCTACAATAATCCCCTTCATCATCACTGCTAGAGAAATCACTTGTTGAATAATGAATATGTGATGCATACCCCTCACACCAATTCTCAAAAAGTATTTCAGTTGGATAAATTATCTTGCAATGAGAATAAAAAACATCATGAAAGTCCTTCAAAGAGAAAATACTAGTGTTAGCACATAATCATGTATGGGTTACTCTCCTGAAAGAAGCATCCCCTTGGGCGAAGAAAGAGATTAGGAAAAACCATTTCCCCCAAAGTTTAGAGGATGGGCGCGTCATTTTAATGAGCAGGTAGTTTCAGATGGCTAAGATTTTCCCACCTAGATCTACAACTGAGGTTTCATTCTGGAGCCCCCTCGCCATTCTTCCTTTAACGAAGGGGGGGAAGGGTCCGAAATTAGGCGCGCATCTCTCAAACGGTCGAGATTGAGGCACCTAGATTGACGATGCTCAAGAAATTCCAGACCGCCTTTGCCATTCTGCCTTTAATAAAGGGGGGGGGGTCCAGAATGGTGTGGTATTGATGTGGGGCCCCCTTCCTGTCGTGTCGCCTTCAGTACCATTTTCTCCCCTACCATCTGTTCTCCACTTGACCGCGTGAAAGGGCCCATTTCCTTGGGGACCTCCTCATCCTCTGACATCTGTCCCACTCCCTTCCACGTCATCCTCCCATAAACAATGTGTCCCCCATTACCATTATATCCCATCACCTTCACCCCTTCTTCTTGCCATATGTCTCACCCCTATTGTTTCCGTGATCACTCCCTTTCCCCTTTCCACTCCAAGCATGCCAAATACTCCATGCCTTATCCATTAGATCGTTCAGCTGATCCATGTGGCACCATGAGAAGACTTCCACATCCCAAAGGGAAGAGTTGACCAGGACTGTTCCCGATCCCAAGAAAGCAGTTATTGAAGTTGTTGGAGGTGGTTAGACATCGTCTCCGCCATAAATGGAAAGTCCAACAAAGGATTAAAAGCATGTCGATTCATTTGCAGGACAATCAGGAGTCTAATTGCGTCTATCATAATTGCATGATCATTCAGAGTCTGCATGCGCGGACTGCCAAAATACATGTAGACACAATGTTTTTAATGTAGTGTCTCATTTTCGCTATTGTTGTTTTTTTTTGAGTATATGTAGGCTATTTCACCATTTGGTAATCTATCGATGGTTGAGATAGGCTCCCGATTGTAAAGTTTTAACGAAGCACTGGTCGCTCTGGTTATGCATTGGCACTTGAGACTTCTTGCCTTATGAATGCCAGCCTCTTTCCATCTCTTTGTTTACACTGTGTTAGAACAACTCGGAATTGGAGGATCCAGTTGAGTTGTGCTGTTATAGGATGATGTATGTTGGATCACTGTAATAGTTGCATTGTTTCTAATCATTTCTTGTATTTTCTCAACATTGAATGATTTGGAATTGGAGGATCCAGTCAAGTCACCCTTCAGTTCCTCGAAACTCTGAACCAAGAGGATCTTCTATTCTAATTTTTTCTTCCTCAAGCTGCTGAAAGGCCTGATGCTCGAGGTAGTCTTGCTCACTCATCTCACCAAGTCTTCCATCTGCTCATTTTACAATCAACTCACTGATGGAAGTTAGATCAAGACCTCCTTTGTTCTTTACATACCAGGCCTGGTCCCTGAGTTAGAGCGATTCCTTCCTGGGTCTCTACCCATTCGATCACCCATTAAATTTATTCGTGACATAAACTGATGGGTGTTGGGCTCTGCTCCTATCGCAATATAGGAGTGACTTCTAACGCTAACATTGTTGGCACCGTTTCCGGGGACGAAGTTGAATATTTTCCCTGGGATTAAACAACAACGATTAACTGATTCTGAAGGTGCATCGGATATCAGAACTATTGAGATTGCTATTGTGCACTTGGCGACTCCACTGATGCGACTCCACTGATGCAACTCTGCTGGGCAACTCCATTGATGCAAACCCATAAGCAACTCCATTTTTTCAGCCATGACTTCTAGGGGCAGACACACAAGGTCTACTCCTCAACTACCTTTAGTGCCACCTGAAGCTGACCCAGAGAAGATTATCAGAAATGGAAAGTCCTCTGAAGGCGATACTTCTACTGCCAAACCAGGTATTTCTGGTGATTTTCATGATTTTATAGAAACTCCAGCCCCTTCATTTCATCTTGTTTTATTACCTTTTGTCAGAGTTTCCTGCAGTCTAAATTTAGGGAGTGTTCCTGCTAGATTTTCTCCTCCTGGTCTCGAATTAGTAGAAGAAACTCTTGTCACTCCCCTCTCCCCCGAGGTGGTACCCTGGTTCAGACCCAACGCCTTTGAATATTCTCCTACCCCAGGTTTTACCACCCCTCCTCCTATTATTACTGTTGTTGAGGGAAGGGAAATTTCTATGCCTTTGAGCCCACAAGCCTGTTCTCTAGATTTGTTGCAGTTCCCCTCCCATTTTATAAGTTCAGCTCTTGTCTTTCTGCTTCAAACCTCATCACCTCCTAGTTCCCCCACACCTGTTGTTCCTATGGCTGGTGCTAATCCCCCTATAAATAGAATGGACACCATAGTAGCTTCCCGATATGATCCCTTAATCCTACCTCAACCTATGAATCCTCTCCCTACTGGAGATTAGCTGAAATATATGCCCAAGTTCACTAGGGAAGAGGACATAACTGCGAAAGAGCACCTGGCTACTTTCTACAGTTACACGGACAACCTGGACATTGAAAATGAAGATGTCTGGATGAGAGTCTTCGTCCAGAGCTTGGATGGTGAGGTGAGGAAATGGTTTAGGAGATTGGCCCCCATATCTATTGTTGGGATTGAAGCTCTAGATAGTGCTTTCCTGAGGTAATGGGGAGATAAGAAGGATTTCATGTATTACATGACAGATTTTGGGTCTTTGAAGAAAATGGGAGGAGATTTTGTCTCCGACTTCTCCAAAAGATTCAATAAGATGTATAATAAGATCCCTGCTAAGATAAAGCCCACAAAAGCCTCTGCCAAAATTTCTTATGCTAGTGCATTCGACCCTGACTTCTGTCTTCTATTGAGAGAAAGAAGAGCTACCTCCCTAGCTCAAATGCAAGATGCGTCCATAGAGGTGGAATCTAATGTATTGGCAGTTGACAGACTGAGAAATAATACTGATGCAGACATGAGAAAGGGAAGATCTGAAGCCTCAACTTCTGGTCCCTCTGTGCCTCACCCTCAAGTGGATGAATTGAACAAGATAGTGAAGTCTCTGTCTGCAGAGATGGAGAAAATAAAGATGGAGGGGAAGTAAGCATACACAAATCCTCAAAATGTCGAAAATAAAGGAAGCTTCAGGAGGCCAAATAATATTGCTCCCCTGACTATGCAAAGAGACCAAAGAGGAAGAGATAGAGAAGACCAGCAAATTTAGGTCCCTCTTCAAAATAATTTTGTGACGAGTGAGGAAGAAAGGTTAACAGATGGGCTTGATCTTGAAATCCATTGCTTCGGAGAAACTCCTCCTTTTCCTCATCTCACTCAATCAGCATATGAGGAATCTCTCATGGACAATCAACTAAATGAACTTAGAAAGGGAGAGAAGGCTAGCAGCAACCAAAGAAAGTATAACCTAAGGTCCAAGAAAAAGATAGGAACACTTGATGTTCATGAATAGTTCACTAGAACAGAGAAACCTGCTAATGAAGTAGTAGACAACAACGAAGGTAAGAAGGCCCAACCCCTCTCTCCAATGGTCTAGAGTCATGTTCCTGAAGTAAGGGAAATCCCAAAGCTTACATCTTCTTTTAACTTTGAGAATGAAATTCAAAAAATTAGAATCCCTGTGCCCTTATCCGAACTAATCAAACATGAAGTGTTCAAAAAATGCCTCTTCGAACGATTACAGTCTAAAGCCTCATTCCTTCCCACAGGCTCCATCAATTTGCAAGATGAAAAGCCTACAGTTATTCTAGGTCCTAAGGTAGAAGACATGAATGATTCATCCCCTCCCTTCTACACATCCTTGAACATACATGACAAGGTACTGCACAATTTTTTGATGGATTCAGGGGCTTCCCACAACCTCATGCCCAAAATTGTCATGGAATAATTAGGACTAGAAGTCACCAGATTCTATCATGACCTCTATTCCTTTCACACCAGGAAAGTTCAATGTCTAGGAGTCATCAAAGACCTGGTCGTGACCTTATTTCAATTGCCCATGAAAAGTGTGGTCATGGACATTGTAGTGGCTGATGTCCCCCCCAAGTTTGGTATGTTATTATCAATATCTTGGATAAAAATACAGGGGGGAACTCTGCATATGGACCTAACCTATGCTACTATTCTAGTGTTTGGAGGAGAACAAAGGAGACTATACAGAGAAGCCCAGTTGGCCTATATAATCAGTGACGAAGCCAATCCTACCAACCATCCTATCTTTTCCCTTGAAACTGATTTAGGTTCCAGTTTACTACAACTCACTAATGTTCCTGTGCCTCTTCTAAAACTCATAAAGAAACCCACCACTTCTCATGAATTTTCTCCCCTAATCACCTCCATCTGGATTTTTTTTTTTGATGGAACCTCTTCCAGGGAAGGCGCTGGTGTATTTTTTGTGTCACCTGCTCAGGAAACCATATCTCTGTCATACAAGCTATAATTTGAAACAACCAACAATGTGGCAGAATATGAAGCTCTTGTTCTAGGATTAAGAGTTGCAAAGAAAATGGGAATTCAGGAGGTAGCAGTGTTCGGAGATGTAGAATTAATAGTTTAGCAGATCAGAAATGCTTATCAGGCCAAGCATCCTCGACTCAAGAGTTACAAAAATGAGGTATGGGACCTAATCGACAGTTTCTTCTCAACATTTAGTATTTCTTCCATTCCAAGAGAGAAGAACACAGTGGTAGATTCCTTGGCTACATCAACAAGCAATTTCAAAGTGCCCTTGCCACCCAAATTCATATATGATGTAGAAGTAAAATACAAGCCCTCCATACCTGACAATGTCAAACATTGGAAGGTGTTCAAGGATGATCTTGAGATCAGAAGATTCTTGGAGACTGTTGAATAATTCTCAGCGATGCATATTGACCAGGACTCTGTTTCTGAAGCAAAGCTTGATGATGGTAATTTTCTGAGTAAGATTGTAGAGCATGACATTGTGTAGCTTCCCAACAATCATATTCCAAGGGGATTGGTTCCTTTGGAAAGGATTTTTGATAGAAATGATGTGGCATTAAAAGGGAAAATCTTAGAGGATGAAACTGATACAACTCAGTGCAACATTGGCACCGAGAATGAACCCAAGTTTGTCAAATTGTTGATAAGTCTGACAAAGGAGCAGAGGGATGAATACGTTGAACTATTGAGGGAGTTTGCTGATGTTTTTGAGTAGACCTATGAAGATCTCAAAACTTATGACACTTCTTTCATTGAGCATAAAATATCGTTGAAAAAGGAGGCGAAGCCATTTAGGCAGAAGCTAAGATAGATCAATCCTATGTTGCTTCCTATCTTGGAGAGAGAAGTGAAGAAGATGCTACATGCCTAGATCATCGTGCCATTGAGATATTCAGAATGGGTGGCCAACTTGGTCCCAGTAAGGAAGAAGGATGGAGAAATCAGACTCTGTGTAGATTTTAGAAACCTGAACTGGAGCTCACAGAAGGACAATTACCCCTTACCAAAGATGGAACATATATTGTAGAAGGTAACAGGAGCATCCAGGATTTCCATGATTGATGGCTTCTTTGGCTACAATCAAGTCTCTGTTCTTCCTGAGGACAGGGAGAAGATGACATTTACCACTCCATGGGGCACATTCATGTATGCTAAAATGCCTTTTGGATTAATGAATGCAGGGGAAACGTTTCAACGTGCCATGGACATATCTTTCATTGGGGAAAAAGATAAGTTTGTGGTCATCTATCTGGATGACATAACAGTCTTTTCCAAATCTGATAAAGAACATTGTTGTCATCTCATAAAGGTTTTTCTGAAATGCAGGAGTTTTGGCCTTTCATTGAATCCCAAAAAATCTCTGTTCACCATGAAGGAGGGAAAGTTAGTGGGCCACATAGTATCAACAGAAGGAGTCAAGATTGATCCTAGCGAAGTTGAAGCAATCCAATCCTTATCAATCCCAATATCCAGGAAGGAGGTCCAGTCTTTCCTTGGTAAGATTAATTTTCTAAGGAGGTTTGTTTCTAACTTTGCTGAGGTGGTAAAGCTTATAACAACCACGTTGAGAAAGGAAAATGAAGTGAGGTGGACCTATGAATCTCAAAATTCCTTTGAGTAGATAAAGAAGGCCTTGACTGAAGCTCCTGTGCTTATCAGTCCTGATTACTCAAAGGATTTCCTTATTTTCTCCTTTGCCTCATCTAACACAGTGGCTGCTATTTTATTACAGACAAACAAGGTTGGGCTAGAGAAACCTATTGCCTATTTTAGCAGAGCACTAAGGGATGCCGAGGTCAGGTATGAAATTATGGAGAAGCAGGCCTATGCCCTAGTAAAGGTTCTCAAATCCTTTAGAACCTATGTCCCACAGTAAAAAATCATTGCCTATGTCCCCTCAGCCACTATTAAGGACATTGTTATTCAACCTGATATAGACGAAAGGAGGAGTAAGTAGATAGCCAAGATCCTTGAGTTTGACTTGGAAATAAGGCCTACCAAATTAATCAAAGGTCAAGGTTTAGCCAAGTTGTTGGCTGAAGCAAATTACAAAGCTTTGGGGGTAGGTTTCATCAATGAATGCTCAAAAAATCAGCAGGATCAGCTATTTGATGTAGACCCTCAAGCAAAACTCCCATTGGCTCGATGTCCTTGGTATAAGGATGTCATATATTTTCTGGAGGAGTTACGGCCTCCAGATGGCCTGCTAAGAAATAAGGCAAGAGCTATGAAGCTCAAAGAAGTCAGATACTTCCTTGTTGATCAAGTTTTATATTGGAAAGACCCCCTGGGGATGCTTTTAAAATGTATGAATCCACAAGAGGTTGACAAGATCATTGTTGAATTTCACATCAGCCTATGTGGAGGGCATCATTTCTGGAAGACCACATCCTACAAAATCCCCAGGGTTGGGTACTACTAGCCCACCTTATTCACTGACATCTAAAAAAAGGTTAGAGCCTACATCAAATGCCAAATATTCTCAGGAAAGAAACAACTTAAATCTCTACCTTTAAAGCCTATAGTTGTTTCAGGACCTTTCCAGCAATGGGGCCTAGATTTTATTGGAGAAATCCACCCTGCTTCCAGTGGGAAGCACAGATGGATCCTGACTACCATGCATTTCTTTACTAAGTGGACATAAGCTATCCCCACTAGGAGTGCTTCCCACAAGGTAATAATTGGATTCCTGGAAGACCTCATCACAAGATTCGATTACCCAAGCAATATTGTTACTGATAACACAGCCTCTTTCAAGGCTGAACCGTTAGCCAATTTCTGTGAGCAATTCAGGATCAAACTGATTCACTCCACCCCATATTATCCCCAGGGCAATGGTTTAGCAGAGTCCTCCAACAAAATCTTGATAAGGATCATCAAAATACTATTGGAGGACAACAAAAAGGCCTGGGATTCAAAGTTTAAATTTGCTCTATGGGCCGATAGAGTGACCACAAAGAGATCTATAGGCATCTCCCCTTTCCAATTAGTATATGGAACATAAGCTGTTTTTCCTTCTCAGCTAGCCATTCCTTTAGCAAAATTTCTCCAGGATTATCAAGAGGAGCCTGATGATATAATCAAAAGAATTCATCAACTGGTAGAGGTCCAATAGGCCAGAGAGCAGGTAATGAATAGAATTCAGGACCATCACCAGAAGATCAAGTAGGTTTTTGACAAGAAGGCCAAGAAGGAAGATTTCCAGATGGGAGACCTGGTACTGAAATGGGATGCCCCTAAGCAAGACAAGGGAAAGCACAAAAAATTTGAAGCCCTATGGGTCGGGCCCTTCAAAATATCTAAAGTATTTTCAAATAATACCTACAGGTTGTGAGATTTGAAGGATCAAGAAGTTTTCAATGGCCTTGTAAATGGGCATTTCCTGAAGAGATGTTTCTCTTGAGACGCACATGGCTCTTCTGCGGTTGTAAATATTGTTTTTATTTTTATCTTTAAGTTTTAAATAATGAATCCATAGCCCAATAGCAAGGCACTGAAGCTACAAAAGAGTCCTCGGCAGCCCGCAGGGGGCGTGTCGTCTCCCATGGAGCCTAATGTTAGCACATAATCATGTATGGGGTACTCTCCTGAAATAAGCGTCCCCTTGGGCAAAGAAATATATTAGGAAAACCCATTTTTCCCAAAGTTTAGAGGATGGGTGCATCATTTTAACGAGCAGGTAGTTTTGGACAGCTAAGATCTACCCGCCTAGATCTATGGCTGAGGTTTCATTTTGGAGCCCCCTCACCATTCTTCCTTTAACGTAGTGGGGGGGGGGGGTCTGGAATTGGGCATGTATCTCTCAAATGGTCGATATTGAGGCACCTAGATCAATGACGCTCAAGAAATTCTGGACCCCCTTTTCCATTCTGCCTTTAATAAGGGGCGGGGGGTCCAGAATGGTGTGGTATTGATGTGGGGCCCCCTTCCTGTTTTGTTACCTTCTATACCGTTTTCTCCTCTGACTTCTATTCTCCACTTGACCACATGACAGGGCCCATTTCCTTGGGCCCCTCCTCGTCCTCCGACATCTGTCTCGCTCCCTTCCACATCAGCCTCCCATAAATAATGTGTCCCCTGTTACCATTATATCCCATCACCTTCGCCCCTTCTTCTTGCCATGTGTCTCACCCCTATTGTTTCTATGATCACTCCATTTCCCCTTTCCATGCCAATCATGCCATATCCTCCACGCCTTATCCATTAGACCGTTTAGCTGATCTAGGTGGCACCATGAGAATACTTCCACGTCCCAAAGGGAATAGTTGACCAGGACTCTTTCCGATCCCAAGAAAGAAGTTATTGAAGTTGTTGGAGGTGGTTAGACATCGTCTCCGCCATAAATGGAAAGTCCAGAAAAGAATTAAAATCATGTCGATTCATTTACAGGATAGTCAGGAGTCTGATTGCGTCTGTCATAAGTGCACGATCGTTCAGAGTCTGCATGCACAGACTACTAGAATACATGCAGACACAATGTTTTTAATGCAGTGTCTCATTTTTGCTGTTGTTGTTTTGTTTTGAGTATATGTAGGTAGTTTCTCCATTTGGTAATCTATCGATGGTTGAGCTAGGCTCTTGATTGTAAAGTTTTAATGAATCACTGGTTGCTCTGGTTATGCATTGGAACTTGAGACTTATTGCCTTATGAATGTCAGCCTCTTTCCATCTCTTTGTTTACACTGTGTTAGAACAACTCATAATTGGAGGATCCAGTCAAGTTGTGCTGTTATAGGATGATGTATGTTGGATCACTCTAATAGTTTCATTGTTTCTAATCAGTTCTTTTATTTTCTCAACGCTGAATGATTTGTAATTGGAGGATCCAGTCAAGTCACCCTTTAGTTCCCCAAAACTCCAAACCAAGAGGATCTTCTATTCTGAGTTTTTCTACCTCAAGATACTGAAAGGCGTGATGCCCAAGGTAGTCTTTCTCACTTATCTCACCAAGTCTTCCATCTGCTCATTTTACAATCAACTCACTGGTGGAAGTTAGATCAAGACCTCCTTTGTTCTTTACATACTAGGCCTGGTCCCTGAGTTAGAGCGATTCCTTCCTGGGTCTCTACCCATTCGATCACCCATTAAATTTATTCGTGACATAAACTGATGGGTGTTGGGCTATGCTCCTGTCACAATCCAGGAGTGACTTATAACGCTAACAACTAGAAGCAGGGAGTGTTCTATACCATTGCCTTGCATCACTTTCCAATGAATACATGGACATTTTCATCAATATATCTTCATGATGGATTTCAAACTGCTACATGAAAGCTTGAAATTCATGAACATGCTCAAAAGGATTGTCATCCTCACCTTCATAAAATCTGGGCAGCAGATCTTTCCATTCATCAATTTGAGGCACAAGATGTGGATAATCATCTATGGATGAGAAATTGAGTGGGGTGAACCTCCTGGCCAGGATAGCCTTCATATCCATTTAAATTGTCTCATCTCCAGTGGAGTCACCAATAGATTCTGAACAATGGAGTCGCCATGGTGAATGTGCAGTCTTGAAGGTGTCCAACTTTAGTCACCATCTAAAGCTAGAGCTGTGCAATGCCATTCTTCCTAGATATCTTTTCAATCTGCTCAAATCCGTCCCCGACAATGATGCCAATTATGTTAGCACTGAAAGTCACACTTTGACTGCTAAAGTGTGATCTCAGCACCCATCAGAATGTAAAAGATAATTTTGTTTTTGAATAGGTGGATCATCAAGATGGATAAAGAAAGAGAGAGGGATGCAAACTGTAGATCAGTAGGCTACACCAATGGGCAATTCCGTCACAAACATCCTACTCATCGAAGGCACAAAAGATGCTAAAAAAAAACAAGATTATATGCTGATAGGTGGAAAAATGAAGAAGGAAAACATAAGATATAATGTTCACTAAATAGAGATCCTCTCAATTTAATGAATCAACAAATACTTGAATATAAACAATGATTGATGGGAAAAATACAACAGATCCTCTGCTACTTAGGGATCCATAAATCATTGATAGCCTTTGATCCTCAAATCTACAATATATTCAAATAAGAAGAAATATAAAAAAAAGAGTTACAATCTGAAATCAAAGCTCTCATGAGTCTCCAATAGTAGTAATGATTACAGTCCTAAAATTCCCACAAGCTTACAAATGAACACACACAGGAAAATTGCCTGCTACATCTCTCTCTAGCCTCTCTTTGATCATGAATCCCTAATCCAAGAGATATTTCCTTCCTTAAATAGAAAATAGCATCCTCATAACCTTAGGAGGTCGAATCCCATCTCCTCAATTGGATTCTAAACCTTGGATATAAGTGGCAACAATCAAAGAGACAAAAATCCAACAAACTACTAATTTTTCAGGAATTTGTTGGAAGTCATTAATAAAATGTTTCCACCTCATGCATGAGACATTTTATGGAGCTAAATCTTAGGTGCATGTGTCCCTTGACATCTAATTGATCCTTGAGAATCCATTTGAATCCTCCTTGACAGGTGGAAACCTCCCAACAAGGCGAATACCAAAACCGTGATCGCTACATGAAATTAGGTAGCAATGAGCATCGTTGTAAAACAGTGGGTAGCACCACTTCTATGTCTAATATCTCTCAAAGCATACCACATTTTGAAAAAATGAGAGATGTTTTTTTTTATTTGGAATGTTATTAACAAAACAATCCTCCAGTTTTCAAAAATACCTTCTCAGTTGTTCATAATCCAAGTTTCAGGTTAGTGACTCAAAACTGGTAAAATAACTCTGCACAATCTGTTTTCTACCAAAATTTAGGTAGCGCCCGCCTGTGTGTCTGCGTACGATTGGGTAGTGAAAATCCTTGAGTGTTTTTGATGCTTGAACTTGGATATTCTGAATAACCCAATATAAATTCAATTTCCCCCAAAATAAATAAAATATCCCATAACAATTGTATTCATTTGCCAAAATGAATAATGAAGGATTTATGCAATGCTAAGGCATAAACCAATCTTGTACTAATAGGTACCTCAACACTTGTTTTTGATGCCATCCAATGTATATGTCTAGGCTCAA
>WSFP011521902.1:0-12474 GCA_009831015.1 Picea engelmannii | reverse complement strand
CATGTATGATTTTACTGTTATTTATTCATTATGTTGTGTGATAGTAGAATGTAAATCATTTGTTAAATTTATATGTATTATGTCTTCCGCAAATTTTAATTGAGGCATAGTCCAACAGGCCTCTAAGGTTGGAATATACAAAAATGGTTTCAGAGCTTGAACAAAGAAAAGTTGTGGTGGCATGGTCCGACCTGGGTGCTTGGGAACATTACAAACACTTCACTCAACTAGTCTAATTGAAAGGTAATTGAGGATTGAATGGAGGGTATATGGCACCCTTATCTAGGGGAGAATATCGTGAATGAGGCGAGAGTATATCAGACTAAGGGACCCTCAACATAGCCAAATAAACTTAGGAAAAGAAAATCAAATGAAAATACTAGGTGTGTGTAATATCTCCAACATGGAAGAACAAAGCAAGCAAGGAGGGGGGTGATGTGACAATTAAGCTTGATATGAAAATCAAAGGGTGTAAAGAAAAGTTCAAAAAATGAACTAAAGGATTGGAAATTGTGTTTGAAATATAAGCTTGACTTGGAAAGGGGAAAATAAGAAAGCCTCAAACAAAGAAAAATAAATCGAACAAAAGGAAACTCACCATAAGCAAAAGGAAATTTGAATAAAAATATCTAAAGGTGGAAAAAGGGGGGCTGAAACGACCATCAAATCTAATGTGAAAATAGGGAGAAAAGGCCAATTACTGAAAAACGAAGGGGACTTAATTTGTAATTAAAACCTATTTGAAAATCACAAAAAAATTGAAAATGTAAAGAAGCTAAATAAACCCTTAAAAGCACATCAGATCAAGTAAAAAACGAAGTAAAATTGTGATCAAGAGAGTGAAACATGACAATCCCAATTTACTTATTCATCTAAATGGAATGAAAAGAGATCAAGTTGCAAGTTCGTGAGAAAATGAGATCAAATATAAACCAAGAAATAAATAGGATGGGGCATAAGTTTTTCTCAACACATAGAGGGCTTGTTGAGAACTCAATGTTGGCAAATGTTTAACAGATAGCATATGCTTGTCATTGATGGCAAGTACAATAGTGAAGATGGCAGGATCAGAATGTTCATAGATGGACAAACAGGAACAACGTAGGCTCAGGAGGAATTAGTGCAGAGTCGAAATTCTTCCAAGTAAGAAGGATGTGTAAACTTGGAGGAGAAGCGTCGTTGATCGTTGGATCCCATCCAAAATTCCCAACAGCATGAGGGTCGTCATATCTGAATAAAAACAAGAAGAGAACGCGCTAAAGAGAAGGATATATCTCAGGCATTATATCTCGTGAACTCAGGAGTTTGCAGGGTGAAAGCCCGAATATTGGGTGTTCAAAGTCGCGAGGCGCAAGGACGCGAGGCGGCGAAGTGGAGAAAAGATCAGGACCATCCATCTAGGAAGGACGCATGGAAGAGATCGGAGAGATCTCACGAACTCGAGGGTTCGCAGGATAAAGGCCCAAGTATTGGGTGTTCAAAGTCGCGAGGTGCGAGGATGCGAGGTTGCGAAGTGGCGAGAGATTTATAGCCATCCATCTGGAGGGATAGGTGGTGAGAGATCGAGAGATCTCGCGAACTCAGGAGTTCGCAGGTTGAGAATCCAAACATTGAGTACTCTAAGTCGCGAGGTCGCGAGGTAGCAAGAGAAGGACAGTTGTCGAATCCGGATCACAGGAGGATCATTGGATCTGCGCAGGGGATCACATGTGGCGAAAGATCGTCATCTCACTGACTGGAAAGTCAAAGGAACAACGAAGACGCGAGATCGTGATTTAATCAAGGACCATTGGATCAAGAGGACGCATGGCGAAAGATCAAAGCTCCATCTCGGAGCCTCGCCTATCGCAACTTGGAATGACGAGAATCTCCATCAAAGGAATCGCGAGACGTGAGATCGCGAGAAGATCAGGACCGTCGGATCACCAAGAATGTGGACCATTGATCTGAGCTCCATCTCGGAGCCTCACCTATCGCAACTTGGAGTGACGAAAATCTCCATCTTAGAATCAGCGAGATGCGATATCACAAGATGATCCTGACCTTCAATACATCAAAATATGTGTACCATTGATCTAAGAGTCTCGCGACTCGGAGTGACTAAAATATCCATCTTAGAATCAGTGAGATACGATATCAAGATGAGATCATGACCGTTGATTCATCAGGATCATGAACCGTCGATCAGGGTCGATGAAGATCAAGAGTTTGACTGTCACATAGAAGAAGAAGAGTCTCAACTGCTAGAGAGACTGAGGAATCTCAGCATAACACCCAGTGATGCTTGACACGCGAGGCGAACCACCAGAGAAGCTGAAGAGTCACGATGATGATCAGAGAGAGCACTCAAGAGGTGGAGGATAATGACGCAGAGTATGCATGCAAAAGCATGGTGAACATTGCATGCACAAGGTGCACAGAAGCTATAAATACATGGTACAAGGAAGAGATGGGGTTGCGGTTTCTGTTGGAGTTTGTTGTGATTGTAGCTGGTGAAGGTGATTCATGTGTGAAGAAGAAGGAGAGTGCAGCAGCTGAATTGAACAAGAGAGGATCTATGCAGTGAATGGGTATGGCACACAAAGCTTAAAAGTCAGAAGAACATACAGTGCAAGTGAGGTGTGCAGGAAGGAAATGAGGCAAACAGAGTAATGAAATGCAACAGAACAGTGATAAGTCAGGTAAGCCATTGTTGAACATTATATCACTATAGTAAGTTTCAGATTCAAAGATTTATATTTTAGGGTGGTTGGGAGGTTCTAGGGAGGACTGTTTTCCTCAGAGGTTCAAGTGGGTGCTTGAACATAGGGAGTTGGTGCTTCCTTCTAGTTGGTGCTAGAGAAACCACGGAGTCGGTGCTTCCTTCTAGTTGGTGCTAGAGAAAATAGAGAGTTGGTACTCTCAGCAAGTTGTAGCTTGCTAAACAGAGGTTGTAGCCTCATTATGAGTTGGTGCTCATATGTATGATAATGTAAAGAATGTAATTATTACTTATCATATAGAGAAAAATAGGTTTTTCCCTTGTATGGGTTTCCTTGGAAAATATATGTCTCTGTGTTTCTCATATATGTGATTGATGTTGAATGTACCTGTGTTTATTTCTCTGCATTATTGTGATCATCATTCAGTGTTTCTGCAAAGAGTTTTAAAAGAATCATAATTGTTTAAGCTCAGTAACAACTGGTTCATTGCCCCCCCTCTCAGTTGTCCAACACTCAACACCTCCCTAAGATGAAAAAGCCCTGATGACAATGGCCAATGATAAGTCCTCAAGATTTGACGGGTTTTTGTGTGAATTATTCAAGATAACAATGACTTGTGTTGAATTTGACCATGTTGAAACCGACCTTCTTCATGTCTAAAAGGAAKTTGTGCCGAAAAATCCCTTGGGACAATCATTAACCAATGTTTTTTATCAATCTTATCCCCAATGTTGGGGACGCTAAACTCATTACTAGTTCATGGTCAATTACCATGCTCAATGTATYCTACAAGATCTTGGYTAAGGCCTTAACTCTCAAAATTAGGTATGTTATCCCCAAGATCATCACACCAAAATAGAACAAMTTTATCTAGGGTCAATTCAACTTAGATAAGGTAATTACACTATGGGAAAATATAGAGTGGTCTCAGATTCTTGAGCTCAAATCACTTTTCATAAATTTGGACTTTGAGAAGGCTTATGACCAATTGGAATGGACCTACATTTTAACTAGGATTTAGACCCTATTTTTAGTCCAAGGGTATGTGCAAGTCATTGGAACCCTTTTTTTTTATGTCTCAACATGTCTTTCTATCAATTGCACTAAGTATTAGGGTGATGGGATTTTCCATTCACTCAAACAAGGCTAATCTTTGGCCCCTAAGCTTCAAGTTACTTGCACCACCACAAAACTATTGAGGGGTTGATTTGGTGCATTCCCCTTCCCAAACCAAAAATTGGCTAGATGGTCAATGAACACTTCACAAATGACTCCTTTCTCACCTTCTTATAGGATAGAGAATCCATGGAAAACACACTAGTATGCATTCATATTTTTAGTGATGCTTTGGGCTCTAAAATTCAATAAGTGAAAACCCGATGCTATCTTATTTCCCAAGAAACTACTCCTAAGTGGCTAACAAGTTATAATTGGTCCTGGATTCAACAATGCCAAGTGTTTAAATTCTCTAGGATCCCTTTTCCTTTCATGCCTCACAAAAACTCTTGTGGGATGTTGTGCTTTAGAGGCTTTCCAAGAATATAGAAAAATGGTTTTCTTGGCATTTATTATTAGCTGCGAGATTCCAAATCTACAACAAATTCCCTATTTATGTAACACATGTCTATTATTCATATTATCGGGTCCCTTCCTAGGTGAACTACCAACGAATGGAATAGCCCTTGCGAGACTTACTATAGGCCATCCTATAGGGAAAAACAAGTTTTCACCAAGTTAACTCGGATTTGTGTTTCACTTTGAAAAGTGATAATCAGTGTTTCTCATCAAGCTCATGCTCCATGTTCTAAGTGGGTTATCAAATAAGTGAATGGCCATGAAAACTAGAATATTTTATTGTGTAAATTTATTCTTCAAGGACCCCAATCGAGGGGAAAATTTTGGTCAAATATCAACTTCCAAACCCTATTTCTTACTCCTACAAATTTTCATATTTAGGGAACATTTGTGACCCACGGAATTTGGAATGTATGGGAATACATTAAAGGGATACTAATTTGGAAGGGGGATTCCCTATGCACTTTCCTTCATTCAATGAACACTGCATTTGATGCTCACTCTTTTTCCCTTTTGAAGGAAAATATTTAGAAAATTCCACATGGTTTTCGGTTAAGAAACTCTTTAGGAAGGACATCCCTCATGCCAAAGAAATTTATCACCATAAGGTTGACCATTGGAAGCCATGGATGATGCTCAAGACCAAATTCAATCTTGTGAGATTGGTAGAACCATAATCGAAAAGGTGTAGGATTTGAGTATGGATGACCTATTTATCAAAATGGGTATTTGTATCACATGTGGTGGAAGAATTATTGATGGAATGTCTCTAAGCCTTTTAAGAAATATAAACCTATAAATGGATATAAATGGCTCAGTGTTTGAGCTAGGCTTGATGTTAATCTTAACAAGCTATATAGGATGTCAACTCTCTAAGTGGCTATTTTTTCTACATTCAGTGTGTATTTATTTCATTGAGCCTAAGAAGGTTGTTTTTCCTTGGCCTTTGATTCTAGGTAGCCTTCCTCTTGGATAGTGCCTGAAGTATCTAGGAATTATGCAACCCAAATTTCCCCTCTATCACAACAATGAAATTGTCAAGCATATTTTTTGGCTCTATGCATATGCCAAGCCACCACAACTTGGGTCTCTAACATGTATGGTCAATACCCCCTTGGCGACATTCACTAGAATTATAATATCCTTACTAGCCAACTCCCATGGGTTGTAGAGTTTCACATAAAATATCAGCTTGTTAGATATAGATATTTTTTTATCTAAAAAAAATGAAATGATTTTGTCTTTAAAACTATACAATTTGCTCATTTAACTTGGCATGATGGAACTCTATCAATGCGAATTTATAGTTGCAGATTCAAATCCAACCTAGGAAGGTCAAGTTGGTGATGCATATCTCTATCAATGGATGGATTTTTGGGACTTGGCCCCTTACACAATCAATTAGGTCTTGTAATGTCCCCCAACCCAGCTAAAGTCCATTACGTGTGGAAAAATCACAAAACTTTAATTTATGCTATCTAATTAATTTCCTATAGCTTCCAGTTATTAATTACCCACATGGATTTAACTATTGTCAATTATTATTATTATTACTAGTAATAGTAGTAGTAGTAGTATTGTTTTAAGTAAAAAGAGGGAAGTTCCCACTATATTAATTGGAAAAAATACAATTGTTCCTGGATGTCCATCTGTTCCGCCGCCTAAGCGGAAATTGAAACGGTGGCATCCCTTGTCCAAAATAGACTAGTTTACCAACAGTCTTGGTCGTAGGAAACCAGGATTGAGAGTCCATTTCTTCTAGTATCTCCTCCTCAATGAAGCAGGTAGAGAATTATTCCTATGTCATCTCATTCTCACCATCATGTTGTTTCTTGGTGACAAGCATGGAGGATATCGCTCGAAAGTCACTTGGTGGATCCCAATTGTCTGACATCGTGAAGAGGAGATGATCCAGAGGGAATTGGCTCCTCCAGGATAACTTCTTCAATGTATGCCATTGGTGGCTCCACGATATCTTCTGCAACCAACAACCTGGGAGGCATTTTGAGCTCAATCCTTCTATGCAGGATTTGGGTCCGAGCAATGGAGAGTGCTCTTTCCATTCTTTGTATCCACCTCTGTCTAGAAGAAAAGGAGTATCAGGTTGAGCCACAGTGTGGCTTCCCTCACTTATGGGGCATCAAGGTGAAGAAACAGGTAAATTTTGTGCAGAGGGCATGAGGGTCACTACTCCAAGGTTTCCAGTTGTAGATATGGTGAAAAATGAGTCGGAAGTGGAAGAAGACATGGCTGAGGCGTGTTATGAGCAAGAGGGTCGACGGGACATTCAACACCATTAATTCCTCTGCATAGGTGAGCTACATAATTAGACTTCTCACGCGAGGGGAGAGTCCTTGATCAGGTGGGTAGTAAATGGAGCCAGTTCCCATCCTTAATGTTGAAGGGATGGGAGTTAGTTGGCCTCATTTATGGCCAGGACTGGCTCCACTCCATGTGTCTTTGGTGGTCTACATGGAACCCCATCCGGGGGTAGTAAATCATTGTTGGCGAGGTCTTGGCAATGCTTCGAGAGATCGGTGTAGTCAGAAGTTATAGCCTTCTAGTGGATTTTATCAATCTCAGTGTTGACTCCCTCATTTGCTAGATATTCCATGACTTTGTCGATGTTAATTTTTACGTGAGAGGGGATAATGGTGAGGTTGGGACAGAGGAGCAATCCAATGTCTTCCAATAATCCCAAAAGATGCCAGCTGGGTGAGATTTCTGAAGGACATTCACCATGAAGAATTATGGTTATGAGTTGAATGATGATCTAAGAGTCCCCCTCTGTGATGATTCTCTGATATTGGTCGCCAATTTCTACCTTGAGGCCTTTTAGAAGGCTTAGAAGTTCAGTTGCATTGTTTGTATTTTCACCCAGGAATCCTGCTACAAGGTGAAGGGTCTCTCCATTTGAGTTTCTGAGAATTTCCCCATATCCTGTTGGTCCTAGGTTACCTTTTGAGGCACCATCAAAATTAATATTTATGAAGCCCATTGGAGGTGGGGACCAGATTCTTGGACTACAGGGAGGTTGTCTGACAGTATTCGTAGTTTCCTGGTTGTGCATTTTGAGGTTCCAATTTTGTAGGATGCATTTCTCCTCTTTATTGAAGATCAAGTCGCTTGGGGTCCATGACTTGCTCTTGATTGTTTCACATATGCGCTTCGCTATTTTCTCCCATACCGAGGCAGGAGGGGAAGATTTTGAGTGGAAGATCCTTTTGTTTCTTTCCTTCCATATCTGGGAGAGGGTGAAACCTGGGAGAAGTTGCCAATTTTTCTGAAGGATAATATTGTGAAAAGAGATCGAGTCCCAGTTCTCTAAGGTATCCCAGATACTATTCCTGTTATGGCTTGAGTGATGCATCATTTGGGATCCTTGGTCTCAAATCCATTGGCCGTAGGGAAAATTGTTGAGGAGGTGATCCATTGTCTCCTATTGTTGTTGGCAAAGGGTGCAGATTGAAGGGCCTATGAAGCCCCTTTTTCCGAGGTTATCCCAGGTGAGGATGCGATTTTGAACTGTGAGCCAGAGAAAAATTGAAACTTTGGGCCAGAGGGAAGAATTCCAAATTCTTCTCCACATGCGCTTTGCAACATGTTGCTGGTTTTTCCCATCCAGGTGATATGCTTCTTTGACTGAGAAGTTGCTTGTTGTAGAGTAACCCCACCTAAGAATGTTTGAACCTTCCCAGATTGGGATTTTCCTATGTCTCGCACAAGCCTGGTAGGCCTGGAAGTCCACTTCTCCAGAGAGCCAAAGTTCCTAATTTTATGATCTCCATTGCCTCTAAGTCATGTCCCTGTCCATTGTTCTCCAAAGATATTTGACCCGTTGGAAGGCTTCCTGTTGTAGTGCTTGCTCGAGGGGGATAATTTCTTCTAGATTGATTAGGGGTGTTTTTCATTGCCAAGAGTTCTGACAAAATAGAGCGCTTTCCCCGTTTCGGATTTCCCAGAAGGCATGCTTTTGGACTAGAAGACGATTATGCTAGGTCGTATTCCAGATGATGGAGCCCTGGATCATTGAGTCGGATTAGATGATCATGTCGGGTGGTCGGGGCATACTTCTATTTCCATATTTTCCTCCATAGTTCTATGGGATGCTTGAGCCATCACCACCACATTTTTTTCTCCCATGAATTCATTTAGCTTTCCAGGGTCGTCAAGGCCTCAATTGCCTAGATTTTTGGGCTTGCAAAGATTCTCCCAGCTTACCAAGGCCCATTTTTTGTTAGGTTGATGTCCATTCCATAAAATGTTTTGTTGGAGACCCTTGATTTCTCTGATGATCGATTTAGGTGCTGCTAAGGAATTAAAGAGGTAGGTGGGCAGGGCTTGTAGGAATGACTTAAGAAGGACTAGGCAAGCCACAATGTTTAGAGGTTTGAAGGTCCAATTGTTTAGCTTGTGAGAGATGGAAAGGAGTAGGTTGTCCCAAGAAATAGAGTGTGTTGTCTCTCCCATGAGGGGGATGCCAAGGTAGTTGGATGGAAGGGAGCTCTTGGGAATGCCAAGGAGTCGGGAGATGTGATTTTGGACAATGATTAACATGTTGAAGAAGTAGAGCTTAGATTTTTCCAAGTTGAGAGCCATGCCTGAAGCTTCCTCAAATTAAGAGAGAATAGAGTGGAGTTTGTTGGCTTCACTCATCGTGGGGGTGTTCATAAGTAGGGTTTCATCTATGAACTAGTTGTGAGAGGGTGCAGGTTGGATATTGTGAAGAGGTAGGCCAAGCAGGGAGCCATACATAATCGATGCCTTGATGTATTGACCTAGTCCTTCTGCCATGAGGAAAAACAAGAAGGGAGAGGTAAGGTCTCCTTGTCAGATGCCTATGGTGGGAGAAAAGGGTTGTGATGGGACTCCATTAACTAGTATTGAGAATAAGGCCAAAGAAGTGAGATTGAGAATCTAGTTCACCCAAAGTTTATCAAAACCAAAGGATTTGAGCATAGAGCGAAGGTACTGCCAACTTAGTCCGTCGAAAGATTTTGAAAGGCCGAGTCTGATGAGAATACCTGGGATTTTGGTCATCTTTAGTGAGTGGATCACCTCATGAGAAAGGATGATGTTGTCCATGATCTTTCTCCCTTCCACATAGCCAGCTTGTTCTTTGGAGATGACAAAGGGGAGGATTGGATTTAAGTGAGTGGCTATAACCTTGGTGATGATTTTGTAGATAACGTTACAAAGGGAAATTGGCCTCTACTATTGTGGATGAGTGACTCTTTCCTATTTCGGGATGAGGGTGAGAAAGGTGGCATTGAGGGATGAGAGTACCTATCCTGAGGTTCGAGATTCCTCCACTACATGCCAAACTTTTTCCCTTATTAAGTCCCAACAATTATGAAAGAAATTCATGGTGAAGCCATCAGGACCTGAAAATTTTCCTGAGGGACTTCCTTGACTACATGGTCCACCTATTATTGGGTAATAGGTCTCATTAAGGCCTCATTCTGTTCTTGCATAACTAGCGTGGGTATGTGCCTGGTTATTTTTTGTATGGCATCTTCCCTGTTATCATTGGTTTTTGTGAGAAGCTCTTTGTAGTAGGAGTTTAGTTCCCCAACAATAAGGTTGTGTTCGTGTATAGGATTTCCTTGGGCATCTTCTAGCTGGGTTATCCTATTGATGTATCTGCGGTGTACCACTGTGCAATGGAAGAACTTAGTGTTCCTCTCACCCTCTTTGAGCCATTGAAATCTGGATTTCTAGTGCCACAAAATTTATTCTTTCTTTTTCTGGTCATCCAGTTCTTCTCGGGTTTCCTCCTCTTCCTTCATGAGGTTTGGTGACCTGAATCCTGAAATGAAAGTTTGTTGCAAATATTCTAGTCTATGTTCAATTTCCTGCATGCGTTTGAATATGTTTCCAAAGGTAGTTTTGTTCCAGAGCTTTAGATGTTGCTTGAAGTTTTTAAAGCGTTACTGGAATCTATACATGCAAGTACCATGATCTATTGCCACCTTGGCCCACCAGAAATTTGAAAGCTAAGGGAAGTCAGAGTGGGAGAGCCATAATTTCTCAAAGTGAATGGGTTTGAGCTTGGGAGTATCACCTGTATCCAGACAGAAATAAATGGGCCAGTGATCCGATCCTGTTTTTGGTAGGATATTGGCTTCCATGGAAGGATCCTCCTCTTGGAGGGTTTCCGTTATAAGGAAGCGATATATATGACAAGCCACTTGCTGGTGTCCTGATTTGCGATTGGACCAAGTAAACATGCCATTTTGAGTTTCAATATCTACTAGGTTTAGCTAGTCAATAAGTGTTTTGAACTTACCACTGTCTTGCTCCAGGTGCTTGGTTCCTCTAGTTTTTTCTTCCAGCATCAGGATCATATTGAATTCTCCCCCTAGGACCTAGTTGGGCATCCATAAGTGTTTTGATGTGGCCAATTCTTTTCAGGAAGCTTTCTTTATCATCTGGGCTTTGCATTCCATAGACATTGGTGATGGCTCCTTCTTTGTTTGACCTTGTGACCATGAAGTGCTCTGTGAGTGTGCCTATGCTGGAGAAGGGTCGAATCAATGTGATAGTACTAGGGTTCCATAGAATGGCTAGTCCCCCAGAAGTGCCCGTGGAATCAGATTAAATGAAGTCTCATCCACGCCATCTCCGATGAAAGATGATTTTTTCTTCTGTTCCTAAACATTTGGTTTCCTGAAGAAGGAGGATATATGGGTTTTATGCCTTGATGCAGTCTCGAAGGATCTATTGTTTGGATCTGTCGTTAAGTCCTCTAATGTTCCAAGTGATTATATTCATCATTATGAATGTAGAGGTGGGTGGAGGTATCCTTCCGAGAGCCTTCGGATCTGTCCTGAATTGAGTAGGAGATTACCTACTTCTTTGATTAGTTGTTGGGTCAATTTGCGTCTCCTTATTTTGTTTTCCTGTGGTGCACATTTTGAGTCTGTGCTGGGTTCTATGGCTATGCCCAACCGGGCTGTCGATCCAGCAGTGGAGTCAATGAAGACTTTGTGGACTTTGCGGAGTTGTTCTACTGGAATCGTTTGCATATCCTTGCGATTGGGTGCTTCTTCAAGTTTTTCCAGATCTATGTCCTCTAGATCTTGATCATTCAACTGCATCTGGGTGTCCCCATTGGTCCCAAGTATTTCTGTTGGGGTGGTTTCTTGGGTCTGTTTGGGGGAAGGGTTGGCTTGCCTTTTTCCTTTGTCTTGAGATTTTTCTTTGTGTGGGTATTGGATCTCCTCATCTTTCGGTAACTTATTCAAGATGTCATAGGATTTTTTGGTGGATATATTTGGAGCTGTGCTAGGATTCTATTTCCTTGGCAGGTTTTTCTTTCATCCTATAACTATGGTGAATCCATATTTTTGCTTAGATTTTCCTGTGTTGGGACCTTGAGCATTCAGGGGGCAGTCTCTGAAGAGGTGATCATGCTCATGGAATTTTCTACAGTGAAAGGGTATGTGTTCATAGTCGATAGTTTAGCTCCAATCCTCATCTTGGTATTCCAGAGTACTTGGTCTGGGTAGAGCTCTTGAGATGTCCATGTAGACACATATTCGTGCATAGAAGATGTATTTTCTCTACTTTGTGGCTTCCGATGATTTGACATATCTCCCCACTGTATTCCCTATTCCCATGAGTATTTCTTCCAACCATAATTCTTGGGGTAGAGAGTATAGTCTGATCCATACTGCCACCATTGTGAAATCCTCCTTTTCCAGGCTAAAGCAGTCTTTCCAGAACCTCAGAAATAGCCCAGCTGAGTTGTAGAAATATGGCCCATTATCAAAGATTATGTCCTTGTCTTCAAGGTTGTAGAGAATGATCATGAAAAAGCCTTTGGATATTAGCTGAACCTCATAGCCTCCTTTGGAGTTCCACCAGTTCTTGATCCACCGATTTAGGTCTCTCTTAGAGGACCAGAGGCCAAGGAACTTACCGATTAGAGCATGTTCTCTCATGAACTAGGTGTGCTCACCGACCTTGTTCGAACTAATGAGATAGTGATGTGGTTTGTCCAATTTTGGACTGCATTTTCTTGGTTCCCATCCACAAGGTGCTTTTGGATGGGACGATATTGCTTCCACATCCATTTCCTTCCTGAGTCCCCGGTCTTTTGAGAGGACCTGCTCTCACAGATGCGGTGGCAGCTCAAAGGTAGGTCATTTGGCCCTCATCCCAACCCTGTCATTGGCAGTAATGTTACTGTATG
>WSFP011521901.1:0-12474 GCA_009831015.1 Picea engelmannii | reverse complement strand
TATTTGAGTTCCTATATGGGAGACGATGTCAGATTCCATTTAGATGGGGTTGACTTGACCATAGGGTCCTGGTAGTACCAGAAGTGATCCAATAAATGGAAGAACAAATGCAATCAATAAGATAAAGGATTGAAGAAGCACAATATCAACATAAGAGTTATGTTGATGCACATCGAACTGACAACAGTTATGAATTTGGCAACCAATTTTTATTGCGAGTGGAATTACACAAGAGTTTGATCAAGTTTGAAAAGGGTGTTAAACTCTCTCCTAGGTTTGTGGGACCTTTCGAAGTTGTGGAAAAGAAAGGACCCGTGGCCTATAGACTAACCTTACCTAATTCTTTGAGGTGTATTCACAATATTTTTCATGTATCTGTTTTGAGACATTATGTTAGTGATCCTACACATGTGATTGACATGAGTTATTTGCAGGTTTCAAATGAGAGTAAATTGACGACGGAGCCAATCTGGATTTTGGACCATCACATTCGAAAACTATGACGTTGAACAGTCGATGAGGTCAAGGTCTATTGGGAAAATTATAGTCCACGCTCAGCTACCAGGGAGGACACATATGATATGCACCAGTAGTTTTCGTATTTGTTTTATAGACTAGACATATAGATCTTGTCAGTTACTTTTATTACTGCTTTGTATATATACTATACAACTTTGGGATGAATTTTAAAACAATAGGGGGTGTATGTAGCATCCCTCTCTTGCGAGTACATATTACCGACATATTCTTTGAGGTGCGTGCAAGTGATCTAGTTATAGTACATGGTTATTGTTTCTCTTATGGATTTTTATGATGATATGGATGATTGTGAATTAATTTTATTTGAGATATAGGTGTAACATCCCGCTCTGACGCACTTAGAAAACTTATTCTTTGAGGACACTTGTTCGCAAGTGATCTAGATTTTTATGATGATAAAACATGTATCCTTGATGATGATGCGTTATGATAGATGACATGATGTTTTACTTCTTTGACATAAACAGGTGCTATTGACTCAGTTTTATTGAGTGTGTAGGGTTTTTGACCTGGAGGATGCAGAGGCATCGATGGAACCCTTGGACTCCAGAATGAGTCAGCGAGTGTGCTATTTGAGTTGATTTATTTACCATGATATTTTATTGATTTGATGATATCTTGTTGACATGTTCTGACATGATGGTTGATGATGCAGGCTGACGATAGCTTGCCGACCAGACTCACATATGGAGTAAAGGGGCCACACATGATTTCCAGAGAGGTTGAGGGAGAGGTGTGGACAACATCCCTACCACAGCCTACTAGCACTCCGACCGTGGCTCGAACTGTAGGTTAACGATTACCTAGTTCGAGAGGATCCACGATGCCATGAGGGAAGACTGTGACAGTCGCTCACGATGATTCTAAGGGGTGCGCAATAAGGCGGGGGCCTTATTCCTTAGAGTCGTTAGTCTCCCACAAGTTCACCTGGCGGAGTGTTCACTCCAGGGGTTATATATGTCTACCAATCAGTCAAGTCAACGAGTGGCACCCTTGCAGGACGTGGTGCATCCTGAAGGGCACGTCGTGCAAAAGAAACCCAAGTTGGCGAGTGGCACCCTTGGAGCAT
Organism: Picea engelmannii; assembly: GCA_009831015.1. Lineage (NCBI taxonomy): Eukaryota > Viridiplantae > Streptophyta > Pinopsida > Pinales > Pinaceae > Picea > Picea engelmannii. The sequence goes on along the minus strand of WSFP011521901.1, from coordinate 10,865 downwards.
GTGGTACATCTTGAATGGGACGTCGTGCAACAGAAACAAACGAGGCGAGTGGCACCCTTGGAGCACGTAGTGCGTCCTGAAGGGCATGTCGCATTAATGTTGATGATGAGACAAACCTAGATGGCCCTAAAACCTTAATGCCTGAAGAAATTCTTAAAATGACTCCCCTAATTAATTGTCGCCAAGTTCAAATCTAAACCTCAATTTAAAACATCTCTAAGATAAAAATTTGTTTAGCCTTAAGAAAAAGACCCTACAAAAATAAACATAAGGACGTAATCTAAAACCCTCCTACGTAATAGTTAAAGTCTTCTTAAATTTAGGGGGGGGGGGGTAAAGTGAAGAGAGGGATAAATTAATTAAAACCCGTGGTTTTAATTGTAAAAAGGAATAAAAATTAAATAACGTGTGAGAGTATAAAAGTTATGAATTTAAAAATATAATGAAAGGATTAATTAGCACATTTATCAACAATAAAGGAAACACAATAAAGGAAACACAATAAAGGAAAGTAGGGGACATAGGGTAAAAAGCAAAAAGGAATCAACAATTAAGGACTTTCTAAAATGAACTAAATTTAGCAACATCACTTTAGGGAAAGTTATTAAAAGCATGTAAGGGGATCTAGGAACACCTAGGAGTAATTTTAGGAGCGACTCTAGGTGGGTGAGGGAAAGGAGTCTATTAATAATTTTTAAAGAAAACAATTTTGGAGAAACGTGGGGGATGAATGACACTTGGACGACAGAGAATTTTTAGAGGATTTTCATTAAAACTTAATTTAATAGTGATTTAGGAAAGTAGGTGGGTCTCAAACTTCTATAAAGGAAAGGGAAGATGAGGAAGAAGGGGAGGAACGGTTAGTGTAACGTTACGCTCCCGGATTGTGGCTTGACTAATTACTTGTGAGGAGTTGGGTTTTTCTCATCTCGGATTGGAGTGGTAGCTCAGCCTTGCAAGGCGAGCTGAGAAGCTAGACTTATCTTCTGGATCTTGTGTGGTCCCTTTGCGTCTCGGGGGGCTAAGAGGGAAGCAGAGTACCCCTAGCTTTTGGCTGGGAGGTACTGGTGAGATCTCTACGGTCGGCGAGCGGGAGTGGCGCGGAGCAGGAGCAGCACAGAGCGCGGACATCATCGAGGTAAGCAATAAGGCAACGGTACGCTCGTTTATTTGTAAAGTTGAATGCATTAGGAACATGTGTTGAATCTTTATGCTACTTGTAAATGGGGAAAATATGTCTTGAGCTTGATGTCATTCGATTTATCTTGTTACTCCTATGATGGTTTACATTCAAATTTTACTATAGCAAGGGAAGTGGTGATTACGGTATTAAAATTAGAATTTACTTCTTTACTATTCACGGTTGTATACTCTGGATAAGGTAATTACGCACCTAAAATTTTGATGTGTATTGTTACCATCTCTTGCAATCACTGTTTTAGTTTAATGAAATTTTGTACAATAGGGATAGTAATATGGAAATTTCTCTTTGCAATAGATGTTTATGATACCTATATTGTGTCTTGTGATAAAAGAAATTAGAATTCATTCTGTAATTTTGAATGGCTGTAACGACCTCCCTCGGCAATTTATTGTTGGTTGGCCTTCTACCCCTTTACTTGGAAAAGCGTTTCAGGATTGTTGTTTTCAATCTCGGCCTTGCCATGCGTGATCCACTGGTTACTGGTTGCGGTGCCCATATCCTTTTTCACCATTTCCAGTGAGCTCATTAGGGTGACCTGCGTTTTACCTTTTGTTTTTAATTTTCGCCACTCATGTTATTTGGTCTGCCTTGTCGCGAGTTACCCTTGACAACAAGGGCGTTTTATTCCCCTTTTATTTCAGTAACGGTAATTGAACCGACCAAGGTTCATCTTGTTGTTGCAGACATGTCTTCTGTTAAAACCCTTAGAATTTCGCTTGACTGCCAACTTCCCTCCGACTGCGTTTACCCATCGCTCTTCCACCAGTTTTCACCCCGCCTCCAGACCAAACACTAAGGCTCTGTGGACTTCTTCGTTATGGGCGTTGGTGCTGAACCTTGGAGCAATGGATGACTCAACTAGCACACACTCGACTTAACCCTTGACTAAGATGGCGCACCGTTAACACTCTGTGTTGCTACGTATGGATGGATTGTGTCAAATGCACCCTGGTGTAAGATTTATTATCTCCGCCTTCCTGAAGGTCACGGTGAGCCTTTACCAACAAGTTTTCATACTGAATTGTTGTTGCGGTGTGATATCTATAAAATCATCCCTCCCCCATGACCTCTAGATGACTTCACGCCGCCTTCATGGTGGCGTTCCCCCTTCTGGCATTCGTGTCTGCGTTTAAGCGTGGAGTAAGAATGATTTTTTTTTGTCAGCTGGCTTTTCGCTCTTACCCTTTTTGTTTTTTGAAAGCCTTTAATTTTACGTTTGGTACGTGGATTGATGTGCACTTAATCCTCGAGTCCATTAGTCAACCCGTTGATGTAGCCGTGGTTTCTGGCGTGTTGGTGCGCTGAGTGGAATTTCCTTCCTCCTATCCGTTAGGCTTGGCATTCAATGCCCAGATTGATCGTCGAATCCTTAATGCCAGTCATTGAGTTGGCGTGTTTTAGAATGGTCTTTAATGAAATAGCCGCAACCTCCTTCTGAATATGAAGCTTCTGACATTCATACCCCGTGCATCCTTCCATATGGACTTAACCACCTTTACACCTGTGCGTCCGGCTGGCTGAACAGTAATTCCTTTACCCTTGCGCGTCATGTTGTTGGGACATAATTCTTTTAGGCCTGTGTGTCTTGCTGTGGGGACAGAAATCTTATACTGGGTGTCTTTCTTTTACCGATTGATTGCTCTTCTTTACAGATGATTCTTGGTTGGTTATAAATCGTTTTTAACTTGAATATCCATACATCAAATATATTGAGTATGCATAGTTTGTTCCTTTAATTTTCTTGGCGAATTCATTGTTATGGTAATTATTTTAGTATGGACTTTTCTCTTTATGTTGGGAGTACATTTAATTATCCCTATATTTACGTATTGATGTTAAACATAGCTTGCATTTATTCTATCTTTATTTAAAAATCATGTGGTTTTTACCTTAGATGACATAATGGATGTGTGTTTCTTTATCTGATATTAAAAAAATGGTTTTCTAAAGATATAGATACATATCTTGTTACTTTAGGAATTAGTTTAAAGAATTGTTCTCATTTTATTTAAGGAAGTATTATGTGAGGTTGGGTCTAGGGGTTTAGACATAGGATTGAGGGATCTAGTGGAAAGGGAAAACTTTTGTTTAGCTAGTCTCTTTTTATTTCAAGAACTTTAAGTTAGATGGATTGACTCATTCATCCTATTAGTGGAATGCAAAGTTCGTATGAGATAACGTAGAACGAATTTAAATATGATTTTTATTGCATTGTTATGGCCATATGATTTAGCGTTAATGTTGTCTTATGGTACTGATTTGGAAATGTTATACTAAAGGTTAACATATTTGGGATGGGAATGTGTGATTGTATGCCACTATACTTATGGTCTTACAATATGTAAACGTAGAAGGGTATGGCATAATAAAATAAGAATATAATGTTAGTGGGGGTGACATGACATTTAAATTTTATTGTTAATTTAAATGCAAAGTTATGGGATTATAAAGATGCGGGCCATTGTTATTCATTTGTAATTCTATGGAAATTTTACGGTTCTTGATGACACATAAGATGTAAGGTCCTTGAACCAAGTTCCTTGAATTACCAAGATTTGGTATTTGGGGAATTTGCAATTACTTAATTGATATTATCGTAAGGTTGGATTGGGTATTTCGTCTTTTATTGGAGTTCAATAGGAATATTGGGTCAGTATTAAATGCCTTTGAGTCGTAGGAAATACCTTGTCTTAATGTTGAATGGTCATTGTCGGAGCCCTTCGGACTTGCGCCTCCCGTAGAGTTAGTGGTTTTCTTTAGTTGTTGTTTTACTCGATTGAGATCATTCTATAGCTCGGTCTTCTCGTGTCGGGAAGGTTGTAGACACCTCCATGTAGCCTTAGTATATAAGTTTGTGCGTGTGATTTTTTTGAAAAGAATCTTGTGCCGTATCAAGAGTCTCAGGCCCTTTAAAGGTAGGGTTTCCACTCTTGCGACACACCTGGTGGAGATTACTAGTTTCTGCCTAAGCAGTCGGCCAAGAGCCTATTTGACCTTCTCTCTCTCCAGAGCAGTGAACTAAGATTAAACGCCCTTCTTTCCTGTGCAGAAATAGTAAGATCTACTACTATGGATTCTTCCCTCTGTGTTCATACTGTGCATAACCCCGTATGTCGTTAAATGTTTTCATTGTGCGCCTTATGTCTACGGTCGTTTATGGATTGCAGTTACATGTTGTGCTTCTTGTGTCTATGGTCGTTTATTGATTGCAGTTACTTGTTACGTGCCTTCAGTCTTCTTATGGTGAACATCATGGTTTTGTCTTGTTGTTTGTCAGGTGGCGACGTAGAGTTAAGTGTGTCTGTTACTTCTACACGCGCGCACACACCTTAAACACAAAAAAAAAAAAAAAAAAATCCTGTTAAAGAGTCGTTGTCATAACAAGGAGGACGTTACAATAGGTATTGAAAGATGATATTGACAAATTTTCCTTGAGAGTGAAGGACACTTGACCGATTGTGGATGTCGATGGCATCAATGGACCTCCTTGGACTCTCTATTGAGTCAGGGAGTGGATTGTATTGGTTTGACTATTTCATTTATGCATATGTGATATATGATCGATTATAGTATGATTTTATATATGGATCATTGACAATATTCATTGATGGATGCATGATGACAAATTCTTGCTAATATCACTCACATAAAGAGTAAATGGGCCATGCACATAGAACAAATATTAAGGGAGAGGTGTGGAAACATCCCTTTCACATCCTACTATCACTCTCACCATGGCTCGAATTGTTTATTAAGGTTGGTTGTCATTGATGTCAACCCTTGAAGAAAGTATGGTAGCACAAAGGTTTGGGTAATGGACCCAAGGTTGTTTCATGTATAATGGTATGAGTTTTAATATATTTGAAGGTAATACTATTATATATGGATAGTACATGTCATGCCATTTCTGGTGGTATGTGGAACATCACATAACCCCTCACGGTTTGAGAATTATGGCCTTATGAAGTTGGAGGACCCTCATACGTTGGCTTGAAGCCCCAAAAGGTCAAATAATTCAAAGAGATTGAAAAGAAGAAATTATTATTTAAATGATAAAGTAAAGTGACAAAGTCAAGAAGGTTTATTTAAATAATAAAGTGAAGTGACAAAATCAAAGAAGATTATTTAAATGATAAAGTAAAGTGACAAAGTTAGGGAGGAATATTTAAATGATAAAGTAATGGAGAAGTTTCTAATTATGGAAAGTAGTTAACCCTAAAAATGAGGAAAATAGGTTAAGTGACCTATAAATGGGTTAACAAACCTCTAAATGGGTTAAGTGACTTAGAAGATGGAGAGTATAAATAAGAGGCAAGGCTCTCTCATTTTACATCACATGTGAGGATATTGAATATATATAGGTGACTGAGGTAACCAAAGGATATCTAAGACGAATTTCATAGGGAACCTGAAGAAAAGAGGGTCAGAATTCAAGGGAGGATAAATTCTTTTGATGATTCTTTCTAAGGTATGTTATTTACAGGTCATCTCACCATTTTCACAACAACTTTTTTTCTAGAATAATTCATACCGTGATATTGATAGTCATTTTGAGGAAACATATCCAAGTATCTGTGGTAAATTTTGTATCTTGTGGGCTGTTTTAGTTTTGGAGTTACACTCTGTGGAAAATAGGGTTTGTGGCTAGTCATGAAACTAGTCTAAAACATGTGTTTCAGGTAAAACCGACATAACTTCTTCATAACAGATCCAAATTTAGTAAGAGAAAATGTCTTGGTTAGAGTATCATCTGTAGTATGTTGTGTAACATTTTTCATATCGATTCAACAAATATTCCATGAGGGGCATGCTCTACAAGGTCGCACTCTAGAATAAGCCAAAATTCAGCAAGGTATGTCATTTTTTCTATAACTCTTGGATCCTCCTTCCAGTTGGATCCTCCTTCTAGTTGCAGCTGGAAAACAAAGGAAGTTGGTGCTTCCAATGAATGTAATTCTTTAAGACATATAAGAAAAAACATTTGGTGGTTTTCGCCCTCTTTGGGTTTTTACGTAAAACACTGGTGTACTGTGTATGTGTATGATTGTTCATTTTTTCATTTCTTATTTACTCTGCAGTTATTGGATAATAATTCTACATTGATATAACACTTGGGTTATATGGTTAAAAAGGATTAAATTTTTCTATTATTGATTCACCCCCCCTCTCAGTAATCCAACAATTGGTATCAGAGCAGGTTCCTTCAGAAATCAATTTAACCACTGAAAGGTGGATCATGGAGAGAAAAAAATTATATAAAAATGAAATACCACAGTTCAATGGACAAAAGTATTCATTTTGGATCATAAGGATGAAAAATAATATACATGAATAGGGATTTGAAATTTGGAAATCAATTGTATATGGATACGCAAGACCCATAGTTCAACCAACAAATGAAAAAGTAGTGAAACTCAGTCAGAATAATTCCAAATACAAAAATGCACTTCTGAATGGTCTTAGTGAAATGATATTCACCAAAGTTGCACATTGTAACTCCACTAAAGATATTTGGGACAAAATTCAAAATATTTATGAAGGAGATTCAAAAGTCAAACCAGTAAAGCTTCAAACTTACAGAGGTTAGTTTGAACAACTTAAGATGAAGGAACGCGAGAATATTGTAGCTTACTTTTTACGAGTTTATGAAATAGTAAATGCAATCATAGGATTGGGAGAAGAAATCAAAGAATCTATAATTGTTCAAAATGTACTAAGATATCTTCCTATGAGATTTGACCCTAAGATATTAGCACTAGAAGAAAGATCAGATCTAAACTCAATAAGCATGGAAAAAATGCATGGAATCTTCATAGCATATGAAATGATATTTGAATAGGAAAATCCAGATATAAAAGAAGCATCCTTCAAATCATCAAAAAATTCAAAGAAAAATGGAAGGAAAAAAGAAGAACATAGCAGCAGCAGTGACGTCTCGGAAGATGATGAAGAAGTGGCCAACTTTGTTAAAAGACTGAACAAGGGAACCGGCGATAGGTATAGAGGCAAGCTTCCTTTATTTTGTCTTAATTGTGATGGTATTGGTTATTTTTATAACAAATGTCCTTATAAGAAAAAGAGAAATGATGAAGGTTACTCAAAAGGAAAACAAACATATAAAGGAAAAAGAACCACAAAGAAAGTTTTCAAGAAAATCTTATGCACCAAAGAAGAAATCTCATCATAAGATGAAGATGAAGTCAGTGACAGTGAGACACAAAGAGTTCTATTCATGGAAGTAGAAGACTCTGATAAAAAAGACTCTGAAGCAGAATATGAATAAGCTGAAGAAGAATATGAAGAATTTGAAGAAGAAATTGAAGAGGCAGAAGTTGACTACCGAGAGGAAATAATGTGTGTCATAGAAGTTATCAGAAGAGAAAAGAAGAAAAACAAGAAACTATAAGAAGAACTAGACAAGAAAGAAGAAACTCAATAACTAGAACAAATGATCACAAATTTGAAGGTTCAAATTGAAAAAGATAAAAGAATTGAAGAAGATCTCAAAGAACAACTAGAAGAAAAAGACAAGATCATTGGAAACTTGGAAGCTGAGATTGTCACATTAAGAAAGGATATTCAAAAGAAAAATATGCAGAATAACTGAAAATTTTTGGATGACATTTGCAGTAGTCAAAAATATCATCATGACAAGTCCGTACTTGGATACAATCAAACAAAAATGATCAATCTCCAAAACAAAAGATCAAGAAACATATCCAAAAAGCTATGCAAAAAAAATCAAGGGGGGTAGGAAGATCTACAAGGAAGATTACAAGCACACTCCTCCACCAAGAAGATTCAGATTTCAAAATCAACAACCCACAGATAGGCCTCGAGAAAAAGAAGAATTTATAAGAGTACCTCCTTTAATAAGATCTTCAACTCCGAGGTATCAAACTATATTTTTTGGTTTATGCTATGCATGTAATAATTTTGGTCATAAAGTTGTGAATTGCAGAGCTAACAACAAGAACACAAACAACTTTGAAATTCATACACAAAGGGGTTATCCAAGAAGGCCTAATGAAACACATAGAAAAAGTTATAACAGGTTTCAATATTTGAGCACTGAAGTGGAATGTTACAAATGTAACAATTTTGGACACATGGCCAAATATTGTGGAATGACAGTCCCTCCTAGAGAACCGCAACAAAATAACAACAGTCACTGAAATGAACCTCAGAAAAGGAAATGGATAAGAAAGAAGGATCAGTATAGCAATGAATAATGAACACTCGCTCTAGAAAAGATAAGTAGAAGAAACATGGTTGGTATGTTGATAGTGGTTGTTCAAAACACATGTAAGGTGATATATACAAGTTTCTTACATTACGAAAGGAAAGGAATGGATCAGTCTTCTTCGGAAATGATGATTCAACTAAAATCATTAGAAAACGCATAGTCAGAATTGGGAACAAGAATACAAAGGAAGAAAATGTTCTATTAGTAGAATATATGAAACATAATCTTCTAAGTGTGAGTCAAATGTGTTACCAAGGTCATAAAGTTACTTTCGATTCACAAAAACGCGAGATAAGAAAAGAAGGTGCAGAAAAATTGATTGCTAAAGTTGCGAGAACTTCAAGCAACATATATGTATTAAGTGAAATTGGAAACAAAAAGTGTTGTCTTGGAAAGGAAGATGAAATTTGGATATGGCACAAAAGAATGGGTCAAATACATTTAGATAACCTTTCCAAAGTCAACAGAAGAGAAGCAGTCATAGAAATTCCCCGGATCACGAAACCAACCAACAGTTTATGCAAGCATGGTCAACAAGGAAAGCAAACAAAGACCAGGTTCAAATGAAAGGAATATTCAACGACAAGAAACTAGAAACTATGCATACTGATCTAGTTGGACCAACTACAACAAAGGGTTTATAAGGTGATAAATACTTTAGGTTATTAATTGATGATTATACACGAATGACTGTAGTTTGTTTTCTGAAGAACAAGTCTGAAGATTTTGAAAACTTCAAGATCTACAAGGAAATGGTTGAAAATGAAATGGATTCAAAAATAAAATGCTTGAGATATGATAATGGAGGAGAGTTCACTTCAAAGGAATTTATGGACTAGTGTAGCAATCATGGAATAAAAAGGAAATTCTACGTTGTTATGACACCTCAACAGAATGGAGTTGTTGAAAGAAAGAACAAGACAATACAGGAAATGGCTCAAACAATGCTAATTGATTCCAAATTGACAGATATATTTTGGACACAGGCAGTACATACATCAGTTCATATTCAAAACAAGGTAATGATTAGAAACAACACTGACAAAACTCCGTACAAGCCATGGAAAGGAAGAGCAACAAATGTGAAGAACTTCAGAGTTTTTGGAAGCAAATGCTACATCAAAAGAGAATATGGAAAAATGAGAAAGTTTGACTGTCATGTGGACAAATGCGTACTTGTTGGTTACTCAAGTACAAGGAAAGAATACAAGTGTTACAATCTGAGATTGAACAAAGTTGTATAAATTATCAACGTAACAATTGATGAAACAGACAGACCTGAATCAAAGGAAGAAGAAAATGAATCAATGGAACAACTTTTCAAAGAAGAAGCGGAAGATGAAAAGGAAGTAGAATAGGAATATTTAGAGAATACGACAGAAGAAAAAGAGAAACTTCAACAAGTGCCTCCAAAGACACCCAACATACGAGTATAGAAGAATCATCCTTCAGATCAGATTATCGGAAACAAAGACGTAGGAGTTGAGACTAGAAGAAGAATTCGTTCACCAGAACAAACAGACCTAGCACTCACATCTACGATTGAACCAACCTATTTTAAAGAGTCCAGAAAGGATGAATTTTGGAACAAGGCCATGGATGAATAATTGGATTAGATAGAGAAAAATGACACTTGGGAATTGGTTCCAAGACCAAAGGATAAGAATGTGATCGACACAAAGTGGGTATACAGTATTAAATTGAACGAAGATGGAGAGGTTACAAGGAACAAAGCTAGATTGGTATGTAAAGGATATGCACAAGTTGAAGGATTCAACTTTGAAGAGACATTTGGCCCAGTTGCCAGAATGGAAGAATATGATTTCTTTTAGCTTATGCATGCTCCAAAAATATTAAAGTGTATCAGATCGATGTAAAATCAACTTTTCTGAATGGGAAACTTGAAGAATAAGTCTACATTGAACAACCAGAAGGATTTCAATTGTCAGAGAATGCAAACTATGTGTGAAAATTAAATAAGGCCTTATATGGTCTAAAACAAGCTCCTAGAGCATGGTACTCTAGACTGGATAAATATCTACAACAGGCAGGGTTCAAAAAAGGAACTGTAGACAACAACCTCTACATCAAGGTAACTAAAGGTAATATTTTATTAATTGAAATTTATGTTGATGATATTATTTTTGGCAGTGATGATGATAGGTTAAGCCAAGTATTTGTAAATGACATGCAGAATGAATTTGAAATGTCATTACTTGGATAACTATCCTTCTTTCTGGGACTTCAGATACGTCAAAGGAACCAAGGAATTTTTATTTCTCAATCCAAGTATATCAGAGAAATGATAAAGAGGTTCACAATGGAAGATTTCAAACCAGTTATCACTCCCATGCAAACCAATTGCATGTTAAGCAAATATGATGATTAAAAGTCTACATATCAGAGTCAATACAA
>WSFP011521900.1:0-12474 GCA_009831015.1 Picea engelmannii | reverse complement strand
AAATTGTGTCAAATTGGAGGTTCATTACATATGGTATCAGAGCAAAGTTTACAACACTGGGCCTTGAACAGGGCCACATTAAATTCTTGACATATATTCTACTTATGAAAAACTAATAAACCTTCATTGTTACAAATAGAAAAAAAAAATTGTTGTGTTGATTATGGCAGCTCAGGATGATGCAGAAACTAGAATGGAAGGAAATCCAGAACAGGGACCTCATGGAGATCCAAGACAGAACAACGATGGAATCTCACCCACGAAATTCTTGTAAAAAATGAGGAATCTTATTGTTGAACTGCAGGTTTTCAAAGCCCACAACGAGACACTGAAGAAAGAACAACAAGAATAGCAAGAGATAAATGAAGTCCTACTACATAGTATAATGACCAAGAAAAGCTCGAAGGACGATAATAACGATGAAGAAGTCGGCAAGAGAGCGTCCAAGAACTCAGGACCGGAAACAGAAAAAGGAGACAGTTCGTCTGAAGGAACACCTTCAGCTGAAGACAAAACTAAAACAGACAAAAAAAGGAAACAAGTAGACCACCTTGAAGGAGAATTCAAAAAGATCAAACCAGCTACCCTCAATGGAGAATCCAAGACAGGAGAAGAAGTTGAGGCATGATTGTTGGACATCAAGAAATACTTTCAGATCTACAATTACTCTAGTACTATGAAGGTCAAAATGGCCATCTACAATATTAATGGGAAGGCCATCATTTGGTGGCAAGACCTGAAATTGTCCAAGGGCCTAAAGGACATAATTGAATTTGACAACCCCAAATCATTAATTGAAGTGTTCAAGAAAGCACGAATGTGCTACGAACAATACAAACAGCGGGCAGAGTTTCCTAAAGCCTTGAAGGATAAGAAACAGGAACGGATGAATCAACGAAAGAAGGGATACCAGCCAACTCCCTATCGAAACGCAACAAAAATATTCCCGGGGAAAGATTTTCACGTAAACCATCCAAGCACACAGGGAGGCAGTAAATCGGTAAATCTGGGAATGAAGAAGTTTAGGGACAACCCCCGCGAACCACTAAAGTGCTGGGAATGTGGAGAACCTGATCTAAGGAGGAACCGTCCTCGTTTAAGTTCAGCAAAGAGAACTGTTGTTCACAATTTATAGGAAGCCTCGATGGTGGGAGACATGGGCAGAAGCTTGCATCGGATTAATGCAGCCATAAACAACCGGAAAGCTGACCCCCAATCCTCCGCAGTAGAAATCGAAGGTAAAATCAATAACACCTGAATTTATGTTTTAATTGATCCTGGAGCTACGTTAAGTTATATCACTCCTGGAGTAGTAGAGTCAAATAAACTTAAGAGGATGAAACACGCAAAATCATGGCTGGTATAGTTAGCAACATGAACTAAAAGGAAAGTGGGTGACTATTTCTGATTTTGAATTTAACTTAGACGGCCAAAACATAAAAACAAATCTGAATATTCTATCACTAGGATCCTATGATATGATCATCGGATTGGATTGGTTGGAAAAACACAAAGCAGTTCTAGATTGTTATAAAAAGACACTTAGCTATAAAGATGATTGTGACACTACTAGAACAGCCCAAGGTATACCAAAACCTGTATCAATCAAACAAGTTTCAGCGATGAAACTCAAGAAATCTATGAGAAAGGGATGTCAAGTTTATGCAATCCAAGTAACGAATCTATTAGAAAAAGAAGATAAGCCAAAGTTAGAAGACTTTGCTATCCTACGTGAATTTAGAGACATGTTTGTGGATGAGATACCGAAATTACCTCCTAGAAGGGAAATAGACTTTTCCATAGACCTACTACCTGGTTCATCCCCTATCTCAAAAGCACCTTGCCGAATGAGTCTACCAGAACTGGCAGAATTAAAAATACAGTTACAGGAATTGTTGGACAAAGAGTATATCAGACCAAGTGTTTCACCATGGGGGGCACCAGTCCTCTTTGTGAAAAAGAAATACAGTACTCTAAGACTATATATCGATTATAGACAACTGAACAAAATGACGATTAAGAACAAATACCCCTTACTAAGGATAAATGATCTATTCGATCAAGTAGGTGGGGACAATATCTTTTCAAAGTTGGATTTACGATCTGATTATCATCAAGTTAGGATAAAAGACAAGGACATAAACAAAACAGCTTTTCGAACAAGAAATGGACACTACAAATTCATATCCATACCTTTTGGACTCACTAACGCACCAGCCACGTTTATGTGCCTGATGAACAGTATTTTCAGTCAGTACTTAGACAAATTCGTAGTAGTATTTATCGATGATATTATGGTCTATTCTAAAACGGAGGAAGAGCATGACGAACACTTAAGAATAGTTCAACAAACATTGAGGAAACACAAACTATACACCAAATTTGATAAGTGTGACTTTTATCAAAAGGAAATACAGTATCTAGGACATGTAATATCAGAAGAAGGCATTGTCGTAGACCCTGAAAAGATAAAAGCCATTATGGAATGGCCAGTACCTAAAGATGTAGAGGATATCTGGTCATTCATGGGAATCACTAGATATTATCGCAGATTTATAGAAGGGTTTTCCAAGACAGCCTACCCTATCACGTCGTTACAAAAGGAAGGGACCAAGTTTAACTGGACACAAAAGTGCCAAGACAGTTTGAACAAGCTGAAGGAATTATTGACAACGACACTCATCTTGAAGGTAGCAGACCCAGACAAAGACTTTACCGTCTGTGTCGATGCGAGTAAAGAAGGACTAGGTGGTGTCAAGGACATGTGATTTATTACAAGTCATGGAAATTAAAAGAACATGAGAGAAATTATGTCACTCGTGACTTAGAATTGGCAGTGGTAATACACACCTTAAAAATGTGGCGACACTACATAATGGGCAGAAAATTTCTACTATTGACGGATAATAGCGGTGTGAAATAGTTGTTTAGCAAACTAGATCTTAATGCAAGGCAAGCAAGATGGCTAGCCTTCTTGAGCGAATTCAACTTCGAGGTCAGACATATCAAGGGTAAGGAAAATAAAGTAGCAGATGCTTTAAGCAGAAGAGTCCATGGGTTATTTGAGATAAATATCAGCAGGGAAAAAAGTGATCTGGAACAAAGAATAAGGACGACAGGTATTAACGACGGAAATTACACTAAGATAGTGGTTGAATTACAAAACAACACCGCAAACTCAGATAAATCAGACCTAAGTATCGACAAGAAGGGACTATTACAATTTAAAAACAGACTTTACATACGAGATTCAGCAGAGTTAAAATTAATAGTCTTGGTCGAAGTGCAAAAGAAACTGTATTCTGGCCATCCAAGATACCAGAAAATGATAGCAACACCTAGAAAACTATTTTACTGACCCAATATGAAGGGCGAAACAGCAAAATACTTGGCTAGGTGCCAAGATTGTCAGCAGGTTAAGGCCGAGCACCAACAATCTATTTCGGTTGTCTTAAACAATCTGTTCATAATCACAATAAGGAACACATTAATGAAATGAACGCCGGAAAACAATCGTGTTGATTGGTCGATTTGAATTCAATGAGCGTCATCATGGTCAATTGGAATTCGAATTTGAGCATGCCCATTGCTGAAACATTCAATACCATTATGTTTATTCAAATCCGCAAGAGTGACTAACACCATTCCATTCATCCAATTTTGACTCTACACTAGACGAAAAAACTGACATCTACATCTTCAGAGTGGTATATATATATTCACGACTTGGTAGATTTGAGGAGCGTCAGCAGTGAATTGATAAGGTTTTTGTTTTTTTAAACTTAAAGAGGTACTAATTTTAGATTCACAGTAGCCTACTCTAGTGTATCTTTCTCTTTCAATTCTAGTGTTTCCCTTATTCCAATTATCGATTTCTCCATATTAATCCTTGTCCTACTTTCTAATCAGAATCAGGAAAGTAGAGAGTATTTAGCAACACCCCACCAGGAGAGAGACTGTTCAGAATGTTGGGTGTTGTTGATCCCCGTCGTCTGGGATATCACATGAGAGCTCTCTGTAGAATTAGCTTCTTGTGCCATAATATTTTCATATTCCTCCACAACAACTAGTTTTGTTGATATTTCTGAGGTGCCTATATGGTTAGCATTTAATGTTTAATGGAGGACACAGTGTGAATAATGTAACCCCAAAAAATAAGGATACAACCTATATCTCTTTTTACCATTTCAAATGAGAAGAACCTGATGACAAAGTGTAGATTTGATGAGCGTTAGTGTACAATAAACGGTATTGAGTGAATTGATAAGGTTTTTTTTTTTTTAAAAACGCATGCAGTATTAAGAATTTATGTGGTAGGCATGCTTCATATGCAAAAGTTTTCCACACAAGTACTATCAATGTCACTCCATGAAATTTTGAGCATGGATGTATGAAGACTAAACCCCACACCATAAGTGATTTATGTTCGTTATGAATTAATTGCAATTAAACTGAGCTACCAACCAATCATTGAGAATAACTAAGCCAACATAGAAGCAGGAGAAGACTTTGAAGAAAAACAGTGCATAAGAGGTAAATTTTTCTTGTGCATAAGAGGTAAGCTCATGTTCTCGGAATTCGGATTATGATTATGCTTATGTTCTAGGATTATGCCTCACTTCCCCACGGCCACAAGCTGTGACCGCACGCCTAAGAAAAATGCGCTTCACATTTCGGGACCTTGGGAGTTCTGCATACAAGTTACCCAACTCTCTTGAGTCCCGATCTCTCGATCGACGATTTCTTTCCAAGACCAGATCTGACGGTCCTGCACTCTCCTCAATCGATGGCTGTGATCGTTTCATGATTTTGCGTATGGGGTAAATTAACATGAGTGAACTCCAACTCCATGTTCCCCGAAATATCGATCTCTGGGTTAAACGCTTAGCCTTTGCTATCTCCTCCCTTATCTTCCACCCATGTGACCATTCTCCATGACTTAGGGTGAACCTTCAAGTGCATGAGGACTTCTCCAGTTGCGAAGCTGAAACTTAGTCCAACGCTTGCTCCTCGAAAGCTTGATCCCCGAATTCCTGAAATTATCCCGCGTCAGATTAATGGCTCCTGACGCTCCAAGATCCGACAGTTCATATCTTCTTGCCCGAATCAAGACTTTGCATTTTGGGACTTTTAGAGGTATCTTCCTCCCTTCTCTCCTGATTCTCAATTCTCCGATATCCACTCTAGATCAATGGTCACAGTTCCACTTGCGATCTAACAGCTTAGATCAAATCATGAGTTCGGGCCTCATGAGTTCTTAAAACTCTTCCAGTTGACTTGTGTGATGTGTGAGCCGACAAAATGTTGATCTCTAGCCATGCGTCCCTTCTCGATGGACAGACAAGATCGTTTCGGCTGCCAGCTCCTCGAGTATTTGCTCCTGTCTTCACCTTTGTTATCCCGATGCCCGATCCTCCGATGTGTGTGGATCTGCACCACCTGTCACCTCGGATCCAACAGTCCAGAATGATTTTGTGAATTCTCCTTTCGTGAGTTTTCTCCTCTCCTCTTTGCAAATATCCCAATGTCTGACTTCCCGAACACCCCAGATCTGCTACCACCTGTCACCTTTGACGATGGATGGTTCCGATCATTTTGGAACTTCAGGACTTTGATGAGTCCACTCTCTTGCTCACACAAGGATTAAGCCTCGTGCGCTTTCCTCCAAATCCGATGGTTGTTGGTGTTTTGTTCTCAGATCTGATGGTCGAAATCTGATCTACTCCTCTCCATGTTCCTCATGTCTGGACTCTTATCAAATGGCCCAGAGCTTCTCCACTGCAAATGATCTATGAAAGTTGTGCTTCGATTATTCTGCGAACTCTATGACTTTGAGTCACGTTTGCGTTCTGGAAATGTTATCCCTCCTAAGATTTGGTAATGGAGTTTGACCTTGGCTCTGGCGCGTACTTGCACTCTGCGTGAAAACTTGCAATGTCTCTCCTGAGCCTACAAACTTGGAAATAGTTCGCATCTATGAATATTCTTTATGCTACCTCTTCTTATCTTTCAGCTGGATCAGTTTCTAAGGAATCGGCCCTCTTCCTCCTTGGAATACTTCTGGTGCTCCTCCTGACACACTTTGTGCTCGACCTCGTGAGATTTGGAACTTGAAATAAGTTCACTTTGCACGTTCTCCTTGCGCTTTGACTAGCCTTCAGATATTTTTCTCTCAACACTTCGTTCGAGTGTTGGCCTGGTGCACTCCTTGCACAGGCCTTCGTCCAGAGTATTCAACAACTCTGTCCCTTTGCTCTTCTTGAAAGGGTGTAAGTGCCCTCCTAGCAACTTCTGCTCAAGCACTCCTTGCTGAGCTTTCCAGAGTATTCGACAAATTTGTGAGTGTCTTTTCCTCAGACACTTTTATTCTCACAGAACTCGAGACATAGTTCTCTTGTGCACTCCTTGCACTCCCTCTATGCCCACCTCCCAAAGATTCTACAGAACCTTGAGTAGTTCTGTTATGTTCTTCCTCTGCACAATTTTTACTACAGTGTGTTCAATAACTCTAAGGCTCCTCCTTCAATATGTGAATCCTTTTGGTGTGCCCTCCTGGCACGTCCCCTCCTAAACTCAATTTGATATTCAGGTGCACACTCCTTGCACTGGCTACAGAACTTCAAACATTTTGTTATGCACTCCTTGCACAGCCTAAAGAATCCAGAATGATACAACAAACTCAAACAAAGATAGAGGAATCTATCATCCTACTGTAAACAGAACTTATCATACATCTACAACATTCACTCATATGCATAAACACACAAACAAATCATGGGCAGGAAAAACTTCTTTGTATTAATAAAAAATGTATGTACAATGTGTTTACAAAAGCTGGACTGCTTAGAGTCTCAGCTCTCTCTAAAATTCTAAGACCTCCTAAGTCTCTTAAGTCCTCTCTCTACCTGAGATCTCTCTCCCCTCTTTACGAAAGAGGGCTTTGTGAGCTCATCCTCTCCACCGCCTTAGTGCCATAACTATCTTAGTTACGGCACCATACTTCTATGGCTACATTACATAAATGGATGTCTAGACCTGACTCAGATCTGGACCTACTACATGTAACCATTTAAGGCAACCCTATCCACTACCTGTACAAAAGCGTGGCCTGGCATTTATCAGCCTTACAACATGATAATTCGTATAGGATTATTTTAAATTTAAAAATGGGAGGGTCGATGCCTCTCCCTTTCTCCATTGTGTGTTTGCATGTTGGCGTGATGGCACATGTGCTGAGGTGGAGCGATGCTCTAGCACCATACTCCCCTACTAGAAAAATCATGATCTCCTAATCAAGAGCGCTTCGTCTCCAGTGTTGAAATCCACCTAGATCACAAACTCTTCTTTGGAGTTGTCCATCTGCTCCACTGCTTTGTTGATGTTGTTGTTGTTGCTTCCCTGCTACCCTTGCAAATTCTTCTCTGTTCATCTCTCCTTTTCTGACTGCTTCTACTGACCTCAACATCATCCTCCTTATCTCCTTTATCTCCATGTCCAGTTGTTGTAGTGGATGGATCTTATTATGTAGTCTTCTCTGCTGCACTTCGTTATCAATGGGTAGATCAACCTCATCCCTCATGTTGTATTTATCCCCCCTTGTGACTCTAATTTTCCACTCTACCGCAGACTCTAGTTCTGCAGTCTCTTCTTGACTAACCTGCTGCTCAGTCACCTCTTTTGACATATTAGCTTCTACCATTTCTCCTTGTGTTGGCTCAATTCCAACTTCTTCTAGTTGCTCCTCGGGCTCGTATGCTCCTCCACCAGTCTTCATCTTAGCTTGTTTCATGTGCAAGCTTTGCACCATTTACCTTCTCTCTAGGGCTTCAAATTCCTTGTACAAATCAGCAAAATCCATGGTGTTTGTTTCATCCTCTGTTGCAGGCTCCAGTGCTAGAGTCATCTCTGTTTCAGCTCCCAGGATGAAATTTTTGAGCAATTATGCTGAATGCTCCTCTCGCACAATCTGCATGATTGTCTGTTGGCATCCATTTTCTGGTTCTGGATTGTTCAACCAATCCTCCAACATCTCCAACTCCTTCTCTCATTGAGTGAGAAATTCATCTGAATTCTCCTCTTTTTCTACTAGGGTAGACATCAATATCTACTCCTTCTCCCCCTCTTTGACAATCTCTGATGGTTGAACTTCCTCTGATGTTGCACTTTCATCATGTGCACTGGCCTTCACTTGGTCGTTTGGTAGGAATTATTTGATCCCTCCAATGACCAAAATACTCTTTTGATCCTCCTCCTCGATGGTGGGAGTTTTTAACTTCTCATCATATTCATCTACATGGTCTGCAAAACCACATGAATCTTCACTTATCATCACTCCTTGTTGATATGAACTCTCAATAGAGTCTGTGAGACTCTCAGATAGTCTCATCTCTTTCCCCCTGCCCACCTGGTAATTTGGGACTTCTCTTCTGCCCACCTGGAATTCTATGAGATCAACCAATCCCATCTCATTGCCCTCCTTGCAATTTGAAGTTTCTGCAGTGCTCCTCTAGCAGTATGCGAGACCTTCCACTAATCTCTTTCCATTTCTCACCTGGCAACTTCAAAGTCCACTTCTACCCACCTGGCAGTTTCTGATATCCTCTACTAATATCATATCATTTCCTACCTGGCAATATGAATTTCCACTATTGTCCTCCTGACAGTCTATGATATCCTCCAATGATCTCATTCCATTGCCCACCTAGCAATATCAAAATTCATATTTGCTCTCCTGACAGTTTATGAAATCTTTATCTGATCTCATCTCCTCCTCATCACTGAGGTTCCTTCCAGCTTCTAGCTCACAGAGGTGAACCACTTCCTCTTCATCTCTGAGGCTTTCAACATACCTCATCCACCTCCTTAACAGTTGTTTTTTTCCTCTTGCCAACAATCTCTTGACTGACCACTTCACCTTCTTCTTCATGGGCCACTCATATACCCAATGCGCTTTAGCATTTTGCTACATTTTTAATGTTAGCAACTCCATTATCTCTCTTATCTCAACGAGCTCCAGATCCATCCCTCGATTTCATTTCTTCTTGCGGCCTTCTCTTCGGCCACGCTCATGGCTTTCATTAGAAATTTCTACCTTCTACCTGCCCTCCTGGAAATCCTATGGATCACTCTACACCCAACAGCATATGTGAATTCTCTTATAGCTCATCTTCTCTTATAGCTCTGATACCACTTGATGCAGACCCCCTACCTTGGTAGGGTCCGCTGACCTCCCATTCATTGGATCGTTCAAATCTATGAGCTGAAGAAACTCTTCAATTCCCTGTTGGAATCTTGTTATCTGATCCACGGGTCCTTTATGAAACTTTGCCTATGTGACTAAGCACCAATCACGAGCCTCACTTCCCCATGACCATGGGCTATGACTGCATTCCTACACAAAAGGCGCTTCGCATTTTGCAACCTCGCGTGTTATGCATACAAGCCAATGAACTCTCTTGAGTCCTGATCTCTCGATTGGTGATTTCTTTCCAAGACCAGATATAACGGTCCCGTGCTCTCCTCGATCGACAATTGTGATCGTTTCGCGATTTCGCATATCGGGGAAATGAACGTGAGTCAACTCCGACTCCTCATTCCTCGAAATCTCGATCTCTATGTTAAAGGCTTAGCCTCTACTAGCTCCTCCCTTGAATTATGCCCATGTGACCATTCGCCATGACCTAGGGCCAATCCTCCGAGTGCATCGAGACTTTGCCACTTGCGAAGCCAAAACTTAGTCCAATTCTTGCTCCTTGAAAGTCAAATCCCCGAACTCCCAAAATTCTCCCGTGTCACATCAATGGCTCCTCACGCTCCAAGTTCCGACAGTTCAGATCTTCTCGCCCAAATCGGGACTTCACATTTTGGGACTTTTGGAGGAAGCTTCCTCCCATATCTCTCGATTCCTGATTCTTTGATATCCGCTCTAGATCAACAGTCACGGTTCCTCCTGCGATATGACGGCTTAGATCAAATCCTAAGTTCAAGCCTCATGAGTTCTTAAAACTCTTCCCATTGACTTCTCTGACGTGTGAGCTAGCGAAATGCCAATATCTCGCCATATGTCCCTTCTTGATGGATGACTAGGATCATTTTGGCTCCCGGCTCCCCATGTATTTTCTCCTATCTTCACCTTTTTTCTCTGAGTGCGTGATCCTCCGATGTGTGTGGATCTCCACCACCTGTCACCCTGGATCCAACGGTCTAGAATGATTTCACGAATTCTCCTTTTGCAATTTTTCTCCTCTCCTCCTTGCAAATATCTCTATGTCTGACTTCCTGAAAACCCCGGATCTTCTACCACTTGTCACCTCCAACGATGGAAAGTTCTGATTGTTTCGGAACTGCGGGACTTTGACGAGTCCACTCTCTTACTCACACACGGATTAATTCTTGTGTGCTTTCCTCTAGATCCATCGGTTGTTGGTATTTTCTGCTCAGATCTGACGACCCATATCTGATCTCCTCCTATGCGCATTCCTCCTATCTGGAATTTGATCAGACGACCCATATTTTCTCCTCTGTAATTGATCTACAACAGTTATGCTCCTCCTCCTCAGCTTTGTCACTTTCTTCCCATACTTGGAATATTTCCAATGTTTCAAACGCTACGACCTTTGATTCTTCTGCGAACTCTGTGACTTTGAGTCGCGTTTGCATTCTAGAAACGCTATCCCTCCTGAGCTTTGGTAATGGAGTTTGACCTCGAATCTGGCGTGTACTTGCGCTCTAAGTGCAAACTTGCACTGTCTCTCCTGATCTTATGAACTTGGAAACACTTCGCCTCTACACACACTATTTTTTCTACCTCTTATGAGCTTTCAGCTGGCTCATTTTCTAAGGGACTCAACCCTGTGCTTCCTTGGAAGACTTTTGTTGCTTCTCCTGACACACTTTTCCCTCCACCTCCTGAGATTTGGAACTTGAAACAAGTTCACTCTGCGTGTTCTCCTTACGCTTCGAGTAGCCTTCATATAGTTGTCTCTCAACACTTCGTCTGAGTGTTGGCCTGGTGCACTCCTTGCATAGGTATTCCTCGAGAGTATTCAACAACTCTATTACTTTACTCTCCTTGAAAGGGTGTAAGTGCCCCCCTGGCAACTTCTGCTCAAGCACTCCCTGATGATCTTTCCAAAGTATTCGACAACTATTTGAGTGTCTTTTCCTTCGACACTTTTCTTCTCACAGATATCAAGACAGAGTTCTCTTGTGCACTCCTTGCACTCGCTTGATGCCCACCTGACAGAGTTTCTACATAACCTTCGGTATTTATTTTATGTGCTTCCTCTGCACAATATTTCCTCCAAAGTGTTGAGTAACCATGAGGCTCCTCCTTGATTCTGTGAATCCTTCTGGTGTTCCCTCCTCACACGTCCCCTCCTAAACTCGATTCGATATTAAAGTGCGCACTCCTTGCACTCGCTACAGAACTTCCAATGTTCTGTTGTGCACTCCTTGCACAGCCTAAACAATCCAAAATGATACAAAAAAATCAAAAAAAGATAGAGGAATCTATCTTCCTACTGTAAACAGAACTTATCATACATATACAACATTCATTCATATTCATAAACACAAACAAAAATCATGGGCAGGAAAAACTACTTTGTATTAATAAAAAATGCATGTACAATGTGTTTACAAAAACTGGACTACTCAGAGTCTCAGCTCTCTCTGAACTTCTAAGACCCCCTAAGTCTCCTAAGACCTCTCTCTACCTGAGATCTCTCTCCCCTCATTACCAAACAGGGCTCTATGAGCTCATCCTCTCCACCGCCTTAGTGCCATCACTATCTCAGTTACGACACCATACTTCTACAACTGCATTACATATATGGATGTCCAGACCTAACTACGATATGGACCTACTATAGGTAACCATTTAAGGAAACCCTATCCACTACGTTTACAAAGGCCTAGCCTGGCATTTATCATCCTTACAACATGATAATCCATATAGGATTATTTTAAATTTTAAAATGGGAGGGTCAACGCCTCTCCCTTTCTCCATTGTGCGTCTGCATGTTGGTGTGCTAGTGCATGTGCTAAGGTGGAGCGATGCTCTTTCATCAACCTGCAATGATGATCACTCCAAGTTGGAGGTACTTGAAGTGTTGATCATCCAAAACTTTATGTCTCCCCAACCGCGACTTAACTGTATACATGAAGATGAGAGTCTGGGTCGATTGAGATATAAATATTTTCTCTTCATCTCTTCCTACTCCCACCCAACTATGTACATGATGAAGGGTGAATATATAGTAGGTGTGGGTAAGGATATAAATTCCCCCCTATCTAACCTCACTTTATACACGAGGAAGGGAGTGGGGGCAGATACAAAATTTTCCTCTATATCTTCTCCCACCTCAACCCAACTTCATACCTCCTCCCACCCTCACTTTCCAACTCCCACTTTAGCATGAGGGTGAGACTACTTTTAATATGTTAAGAAACCTTTAAAAATTAAAATTATAA
>WSFP011521890.1:0-12474 GCA_009831015.1 Picea engelmannii | reverse complement strand
TTGGTCCCAGACCAAGAACCCCAGGAGTGTACTGGGGGCCCTAGTCCATAACTAGGGTCTTATGCCATCCTCCAGGAGAATAGCTCTTGCAGCTGCATTAAATTCAACATCTTTGTTTGGAAACTTGCCGAAATCCAAGAGGTCTCACCAGCAAGTTCACTAAGGGCGCCGGATGTCCAAAACGGGTGGGAAAACCAGATCCCGAGAGGGCTCGCCTTACTTTACAGATTACCCTTAGGCGTTTTCCCGCGCATTGAGCTAACAACTTCCGAAATTTCCCTAATTAAACTACAAACAAGGTTTATTGACTTTGCAATACTTGAAAGAGATAAACTTTGTACCCTGCTTTGTAACTGAAAAGAAAAATTGCAAGATACTTAGAAATTGAAAGATTGCAAGACTTCTTGTTGATAGTAAACAAAGAACTCTAAACTAAACATGCATAAAGATTGAAAGTTCTTTTTAAACATGCATGTGAAATGTGAGTGTTATGTGTGTTTGATTCACTTAACTTGTATGTGTGTTTGAAATCAAAAGATTTAAACATGCATCAACAGAAAGAAAGCCAAA
This sequence comes from Picea engelmannii, assembly GCA_009831015.1. Taxonomy (NCBI): domain Eukaryota; kingdom Viridiplantae; phylum Streptophyta; class Pinopsida; order Pinales; family Pinaceae; genus Picea; species Picea engelmannii. Next base: position 11,904 of record WSFP011521890.1, on the reverse strand, counting down.
CCACGACACACAAATCCCCCTAATGGGGATGGAGAAACGGGGCTCAAAGGGCCTGCTTTTATTAAACCTATTACAATGAGAACTAAGTTCTCTTTGAGCTTAACTTTAGAAAACTGGATCCTTAGAAGTTTTGGATCTTATGAATTACAAGAAAAAAACAGGAGAAAAACTTCTTTGATGAAGTAGAAAGCCCCCCGGGTGCTTCGAAAGCCTTGATTTTGCCAAAATCGACGGAATCTCCCCTTGTTTTTGGATGGACCTGCTAAAAACCAACAAACAAAATCGATTAGAAGATGGTAGAAAACAATTTAAAAGACTAATTCAAACTTGAAAAATTTACTCAAAATTTCATGAAAATTTTCTAAAGCAAAAAAGACAATTTTTAGAGACTTTTCGACACTTTTAGAGAACCTAAACTAAGCTCCTTTAGTTGTTTCTGTTTGCTGTTCTAAAACAACAAACATAGGACAACTAACTAGCTAGATGTAAAATGCAAAACAAAACAATTAATTAGTTTAAGATTTAGGTGAAAATAGCCTAGAAAATTGCAAGAAAAGCCTAGATCTACTCCTTCAGTTAGAAAGAATTGCAACTAGATCTAAAAAATTAAAGCATGCAGTATTAGATATTCAAGTTAAACTTTTAAAACAAATCTAAAAAGCATGCAACCAAAGAAATAGAAAGAGAGAATAATTTTTATCAATTTTTCGGAGTTTTTTGCTTGAGCATGGAACACTTGGGCTATGGGGTCCCTTTGATGTGAGGAAGAGGGAGAATGTCTTATTTTAGAACTCCTTGGACAAACAACGGATGCAACCTAGCTCCTCTGTCTCTCCAAGAAAAAAATCCTGCATGCAACACAAAATACCTGCAAATACCTGTATACTTGGTGTTTCCTACACAAAAAACTCAATAGCACATTAGTTTAAACTAAAACAAAACATGCAATGAAGTATTTAACATAGCTAAACAAGTGGATTAAGCAATAAGAAAATTAAATAACCCACTCTAATTAGATAATAGTATCCCTATGATCAACCAAGTAAACAATAAACAAATGTAGTATATCAATGTAACATCACCTCATATAAGTCCAACATTCATCCACACATTAGCACCACACACCATAGATGAGCTCCAAAGTCTTTTATTATTCCAATAGCATGAGAAAATTACAACAATGATGTACAAGCTTGCCCAAAACTTCAACCTCGAAATGGAGGAGGGGTATGCTTGTTTATATAGCATAAGGGGTGACAACTCCAAGAGGGATGCGTGAGAGTAAAGGAGGAGATGTGCATAGGGCTAGGGAGTGGCACACTTAGTAAAGGGGAGTGGCGTATGAGTTGATAGGTAGTGGAGTAGGGTGATGGGGGAGTGTAGGGTGAGTGAAGTGAGGATGAGTGAGGTGGAGTGGAGTGGTGAGGGAGTGAAGTGGGAGTGTGAGGATGCGTGAGGGCTTTGGGATGTGTGCCATCTCATCAAGTGGGGTCAAGTACCCACATTGGGATCTCCCCCACGCCTTTCACCCCTAGTGAAGTTGCGTCCATCTTAGTTAAAATCGCCTTGGTCTCCAATCAACTGGGGACACAAGAAAAACATGTTTCCAACATGTTCCCCAGTTCTCCTAAAAAATAGGAAATTAATTAAATTACCCTTTTTCCGTAATTTTCGAGTAAATTTCATTTTTTAGTGATAATAATCACTTTTTTGTCTTGAAATAAGGGAAATAGGGGTTTACATGATACTTTAGACTGGAAAACGACCATAAATATGGCATCTGACAATGTTTGATACCATATTTTTTACAATTTATTGACTTAGAATTAAAAAATTCCATTTTTGCGAGAATTTAATTAATTCACTGAAACATAAAAAAAAACCTATCAAAGCTAGCCGCAATTTCCATAAGACTCAATCAAGATGACCTAGTATGAGCTCATATACATTCAGACACTAGGCATTGGTTATACCATGCCAAGGCCTAACCACCAACACATACTCCATCTCTAGAGTTAGTCTTTTGAGTGAAAAAACTTAGAAATTATTTAATCGCCCACAAAGATAGACAGAAAAAATAATTAACAAGTGAAAAAAAATACTCTAGAGTACATGCTCGTACCTAGGTCTTAGGTGGCCAATAGCCTTTTACAATATCTCATACTTAGGTCATTTATTACAATGGTGAAAATGCGAAAAAATGTGGTCTTTTGAAAGACCGACTAAACTCTGAACTCTATCATATGAGCACTGACTGCTCAATCTTTGGCGGCTCTTCAGGAAATCCAGCTTGTGCAAACTGGTGGATAACACTCCTAAATTAAGAGATTAGGGTTGAGGTTGTTAAACCCTCCTTAATCCTCATAATCTTGAATTATTGAAGGATCTTGCTACTGTACTTTCTATTGTTTAGAGAGGCTGTTGTTTATTGGTTGCACATTATTTTTGGCTGTAATTTCATCATTGTGATGGTGCATCTTGTTTAAGGGCTCTCACTTTATTCTTGCATAATCTGAAAATCTATTTTGGACTAATTATGGCACATCTATGATGGCTTAGTTACGACTTCTCCATCATACTCTAACCCTCTTGTTCTAAATCTTCCCCAAGTCCATAGCCCAATTGGATAGGCATTGGTCTTGGCAAATTTCATCGTCCATTTTATTTCTAAAGAAAACATAAAAAACAATCTTTCTAGTGTTTCTCCCCTTGTGTCGAAAAAGAACTGGCCTAAAGTGAATGGAAGAGAGTTGAGGTGACAATGGACAACCTTCCAAAGTGCTCCTAGGGTTGCACTTTGTTAAAGGACTCTATTTGAATTTCAGGTTTGGGAGGTGTTACCCCTATGAAAATATACAGTTCATTTTTCATTTTCATGGGCCTTTCTTCTCTCACCGAGCACAACAAAAGACTGTTGGAGTTCAATAACAATTATAGCTTGATGGAGGCTTTTTGGGGACTAAATTGATGGATGGTATGAGTAGGAAGGGAGCCTTAGAACATGAACACCCTACCTTGTTTGGGCAATAGAGAATGACATGAGGTAGGCAAAGGCATTAGTGAGCATCAAACGTTGAATGCCCTCTTCAAGGATGTGGTTAAAGCATGTTGAAGGCAGGGAGAAGCCCTAATGGAGGAGTTTCCACCAAAGTTTGAGGCATATTTTTTAGGTATTTGGGGGCGAGGATACATTGTTTGGGGCCTATTGTACATATTTGGAGGCAAACCCTTTGCATGAGGAGGTGCCAAGTGGCATTATGGAGCCTTTGCATGCATTCAAAGGCTAAAGGAGCAAAACATCCGACATGAAGGAACCTCGAATCATGACACGTGGCAAAGGAAAAGGATAAAGGAAGAACACCCTAGCTCAAAATGGTGCCACTTGGTTGTAGAAGTGCTTGAACGGTCAAAGGAGGCCCCTTGAAGAAAATCGTTCCACCACAAAAGTGAAAAGAGTTATGTTTTGGTTTGATTGGTCATGAATCAACTCTTCAAAGAGGGACGCCCTCCTCAAAAGGGGGTTTATGAAGCATTTCACATGATTTGAAGTGTATTGACACATATTTGGAGGATTTACCTCAAAGGAGAAGATGCCACATGTCATTTTGTGGTTAAAAGAAACCCTAAAAGGCACCCTAAGAGTAGAGTCCTAATTCTAGAGTTTCTAGCTCTTATTCTTATTTTATTTATTAGGGCTTGATTTGGAAGGTATAAATAGAGGAAAGATTCATTTTCAAAAGGCATGGTTGGAGTTGTGCGAGATCCCCTCCAAACTTACTTGAAGATCTATTGGGAGGAAGAAGTAAAAGGGCATTTCAATGTGAGGTTCTTCATCTTTCTTTTGTCTTCTTGGGTCAATTTGATGGTTGTAAATTACTATACATATCTGTTGGAATAATCTTTTTTGAAGGGCAGTTTTTGCTCCAATAAGAGGACGTTAGGGTTGAGGTGAAACCCTCCCTTCGTCTTGCTGTAGTCATTGTGTTTGTGGAAGGATATTTGCTGCTATAACATTCAAGGTAGGACTTGTTATCGCACAAGATGTAGGTTGGGCAAGGCCCGACCCAACCACTAAATGGCGACAACTAAGAGGTCACCAACCCACTGTCACCTTAGGTAGGTGTCCCTGTCACTTTAGAGGTGAGGTAGTCACCTCAAGGGGGCAATCTTGGTGACCCTAGGGGGAGTGAGATGAAGATGGAGGAAGATGGAGATGAAGTCCCTAGAGGTCAAATCTAGATGATGTGAAAGGGTTGGAATGAAGTCTTGGGAACGTCCAAGGGTTGCCAAGTATGTTGAGTAACCTGTAAATGGTGAGATCCCTGCTTGAGACGCAAAAAAAACCACTTTGCAATGATGTATGTTAGTTGGATCAGCAAGTTAAGCTTGCTGTCCCTAATTTGCAGCAATAGATAACAATATATATCAGCAATAATATGGTACTATAAGCTGCTCAATAAATGCTAGAGATCAAGTAGAAGATACAAGAGAAAGACTAGTTAATGACCAGCTAAACTCAAGATGAAAAACCAATGTTCTAGCATGAAAAGATAAGGCTGTTGCAAACACTTGTCTGCAACAAATTATATCATTCTTATGGCTGTAACATTCAATGTATTACAACAAGAAAATCAGCCACTGAAAACCCTCCAAACTTTGCCAATAAATGTGCTAGACCAAGAAGAATAAGTATGCAAACTTTGGATGAATTCCAATGGTTGATTAGGTAGTTAAGTAAATGATTTAGGGTTTCTGCAGCACTAATGGCTGAAGATGCAAATTTGCAACAACAGCAAGAAGTATCCCCTTGATGAGGACGCCCTAGTGGCTGTGAGGTGCTCAAGGCACAAAGAACACAATCCAATTTTCAAGAAGTAAAAATGACAAGAAATCACATTTCCCAATGCAATAATTTGTTTCTCCAATGCAAGACTAGTGCCTTTAGTTATGGGTTAATGGGGTCAAAAAAAAAGAGCTAGGGTTACTAAATCCTTGGGGTGTAAATCCTCTTACTTCCCAAGGCAAGTAGCCTAGCTAGGGTTTGAAGATGAGGGGTGTAAATCCTCTTACTTCCTCAACTAAACCCTTGCAAAATAACTTTAAAAGCTTAGCAATTATGGTGGAAACTAGGATAGGTGTGTATATCCTTATACTCCCTATCTAGCCTTGGCCAAAACAATCTTATCTTGAATTATAAATGATAATAATAAAGTAAAGAGACCATACCATTCAAGAAAAAACATTAACATGCCAAAGTAAACCTCCACAAAAACAAGAGAATGACCTCCTAGAGATAGCGCACCATCATCATCATCACACCATAACCAAAAAGCATTATTCCATAGCACAAGAGGCAAAATACTCCAAGTGTAGCGAAAATTTCAAACCAATACTTCTCACAAGAGGGAGAGTTATGTTAAAATGAGATCTTATGATCTCTTATTTATACAAAATGTCACCAAGGTGACTTGTCCACATATTTAGGGGTAAACCACAAGACTAGGGGTCAACAACCCTAATCTTGCCCCCTTAACATAGTAATTTATTTAAAATTCACTTTTGCACTTAAGAAAAACCCTAATTCATATGGTTGTCACCCCTTTAGGGGATGTTTTGGCACGGAAAAGAGGTCGTTGGTGATGGAGGAGAGTGGAGAGGCTTCCCAAAGCCACATGTCAAGCATCAAGACCACTTCCTTCATGATCCCTTCAAAATGTCCTTGTGCCAATGCATGCCACCTCACCACCAAGCCCTAACCCCCCTAGGTGATGTCATGCCTCTAGATGTGACGTTTTGCCTCTCATAGGAAAAACGTTTGGCATGTGGGGGCTAGGCTACATCGTCCAAGTCGTCTTTAAGGCCTTCCAAGTTTGATCTTTCTCATCCGGCATGCGGGCCCTTGGCATCCACCTGTGGGCTTCAAGCCCCATGGAAGCCCAAGCTAGGCTTGTTCTTCCAAAACTGTCCACCAACTAGATCCTACAATGACAAATAAGCACACCCTCCAAGGATCTCAAGTCATAACATCATGATAAGTGAATCCAATCAATAAATGAGCCACCTAAGCATGTGCATCAAAGATCACTATATCAAACAATTAAGTTCTCAAAGGCATTATGTGACTTGTCAAGCTTGAATATGGGAGGGTTGACAAGGTGTCCTATTGGGTAGATCTTGCCCTAGGTCAAGGAGAGTTTCCAAGAGATCCCTCTCTAAGCCATGTAAAGTGGGTGAGGTGGTTGGAGTCAAGACTCAATGGGGTTGGAGTCAAGACTCAATGGGCATAGGGCTCATGACATACAAGAGGTCATAGTGTCTCATTCATGGGTGCCTTTGTAGAGGGTGTGTGGTACCTTCGTCTGCAATGAAATTTTTCCAAGCCCATTATTTGCCATTCTTTCATTCTTTCATAATTTTAAGGAAAGGTTGAAGGCCACTGCCCTGGCGTGGTGTCCAGATAATGGCAATGTCACCCACAAACACCTAGTGGAAATGAGAAGGCTAGCTCGTGATGAGACCCCCTTTCTCTTAGCCATGCAACTGAGAGCCATTACCCTGGCTTGGTGACCAGATGATGGTAATGTCATACCACTAGATATTCATGGACATGATAGGCTGACTCGTGATGAGACCTCCTATCCTTCAACTAACCTTTTAATCATTTTTAATCATATTTTATTGTGGGTCCCCCTTTACTCAAAGATAAGTGTTTCATTGCTTTCTTGGGTGATCCCTGGGCGAAGCATCTAGAAGGTTCATACATAGGCTTTTATCTTTAACCCAACATCAATCCCTTTGGGCCTTTAGCCCCTTCTTCCCATAGAATGAGGGACAACCCCTTCTTGGGTCAATACACCCTAAAATCCCAAGAGATAAGGAAATGGGGGGATAGTGATGGAAAGTGGTAAGTATGGTCGAGAACGGTACGATGGCTCTTCAAGGGAGTTCCTAGTAGGAAACCCATCCTCAAGGAAGACCACTTACTAGGGCATAATTTCAACCACCAAGGTGAAGCAGGGAAAAAAGCATAATGTCCAAGCATATATCATGAAATCTAGAGCAATCTAAGATACAACATACTCAAATGGCTTAAATATTGAAATGATGCTTTCCATAATACTGACTTGTACCTCATGGAGCAAGGCCCACTGTCTTCTGGAAGCCATCTGATGTGGTGGATGCTATCTAGAAATCTGCGACCATCTGTGGTGCTGAGAAGGGTCTCCATCTGTGCAAAAGGATATCGTTGGTCATGTAGTCTCTCGGCACTCCATATTTGCAACCTGAGGGCCTCGAGACATAATCTCCTTAGTTATCCACAAAATGGGGATAAGAGGACTGTTCACTCCTTTTTGAGGGCTGCCCATCTAGGGTTGAAGGTTAAGTGTGGCATGTTTAAAGCCCTCTTGATCTTTGGGTGAAATCATACTTGAAGCATGATGTATTGTTGGTTGTTCGTTCTACAAAGAAGGCTTCCTACTCTTGTCAACTTCTTTTATGGTTTCATATGTTTCTGTCCTTTAATTAGTTATAGTTGCATGTTATCACTTGGCTGATTTTGTAGTGGTTGTGAGGAGTATCTTTAGAAGAGCACTCCTTTAATTTTCTGCATATTGAAGTGAATCCATGTGGTTGGTTAGAGCATGTTTGTAACATCCTAGCTACACCTTCTTCCATACAAATTTGAACCCTCTTGATTGTTGATCCTAACTTCATCACTGATTGGATAGGCATTGATTTTGGCAATCCACCATTCCTTTAATTCTAAGAATATCATAAACATCTATTTCTAGGTTCTCCTCTTGTGTCAAATGAGAGCCGGCGTAAAGTGAGAGGAAGAGTTGCTGTGGTGAGAGTGGGCAACCTTCCTAAGTGCTGCTAGGGTTGCACCTCTTTCAATGATTTGAATATCTCCGAGTTTGGGTCTGTGAGGTAATAGGAGGTAACATACACTGGTATTTATTTTAAATATTAGATGAATGCTCTTTTCTCATAATGTAAATTGTTCTTTAGTCTACTTGTGATATCTTGATTGGCCTTGTTCAATAAGGTTTTAGGTCTTCATGCTGTAGTAGGCAGTATTATGTTACCCACACATGAATATTGAACTTGTTTATCATGGGTTAATTTTCTTCAACAAAGTTAAATATATTTTGTTCTTTGCTAGTTAATATGAGATTTAAATTGTAATGTGTTCACATGCTTATTGTCTAGTTCAAAGAAAGCGTTGCACAATTTGCACAAGAGAATATTGCTCCCCATGCTGCTACACTGGATGCCACAAACTATTTTCCAAAGGTAACTATTCCATTTATACCTTTGGTAATTTGATTGGAGTTTTCAACATCACCCATGTTTAGGCATTAGGGATTTATTCTTATTCATTGGCAGGAAGTAAATTTGTGGAAGCTTATGGGAGACTTCAACCTCCATGGGATCACTGCCCCTGGTAACCTATTATCTTACATAACTTTTTGAATAATTTTAGACCTCCACGCTTTACTCGTTCTTTCATTTAGATTTTGAAATGTGATCTAGTTGGTGGTTGGGTTTGTGCTTTATAAATCTAACAATTTTTAGGATTTTACGTGTAATCATGTCATGCATTGTTTACATAGGTACAAGTTCAACATCCTTTTTTTTAATGAAAAAGCTATGCCTTATATTGCCAAATTACAAAAATACATCATGTACAGATCAAATATTTTCTCACATATCAATTATTTTCTCCCTCACCAGAAGAGCTAACATGCTAGGCTGGGACCTGCAATCTTGTCCCTACAATGCTTTATAAGATTATGAGTTTTTGCAATTATTTGAAACACTAGTTCATCCAAAAACTTATTGAAGTACATTGGCTACTTTAAAAAGTATATTTACAACAATTAGGCCATAGAAAGGAGAGTTGTCAATTTGAGCGGACTGCTATGAACAAGGCTGAATTGCTAAGAACAACTGCCCTCGAACGGTAAAGGTCAAAAAATTGAGGAAAAATGAAGGAAGATTATTTGTCCATAAGATGAATTCGCTTCCCTTGTAATGCTCTTACAATCCATTTAGCAGCCAAAACAAGACCTTGAGTGCAAACATCTGTCAAGCCCAAGTCCCCTTTATCTTTCTATAGATTGCAAATATCCCAAGAGGCTAAAGGCAAACCTCGTTTACCTCTTGTTTTTTCCCACAAAGACTTGCAAGTAAGAGATGCTCTAGTTAGCAAAGCTGAAGGCATTGAGAAACTGAAAAGAAGAATAATAGACATGACCTACTGCAAGAAACCTAGAAACAACTATACTCTTCCCTGCTATGAGAATGTCTCTACTGTACCACCTTCATTTCTCATGTCCTTAAGAGAGACATTAAACCAAAACAATTCCCCAACTTTCTCAGAATGGCCCTTTTAAGAACTCTCTTCCAAGTAGGATTAACTCACTTAGGAACTTTTAAGAACTCTCTTCCAAGTAGGATTAACTCACTTAGGAACGTGAGCACTGATAAATTGATATTCCATCTCATGATTGCTACTTATGACTCTTGAGGCTATGTAGAAAGCCTCCAAACATATAAGTATGCCAACTACTAATGTATGAGTTAATTTTGGGTAGATAGCTGAGTCATAATTGAAATGAGCATTAAACATTTCACTTCCTGCGAAGAACAAAATTCCTTGTTTTCACCTTGAATTCTAGCATCTTGTAGTACGTAGCCTAGAACATAGATATTGGGATTGGGAGCACAAAGTGCCAATTTGCAAAAGACTCCATTAGTGGTTATTATATGATATATATATAATTGACATATTTTGATGCCTATATATTTAAAAAAAAACATGTAGAATGATGAATTAGTTGCGAAAAATATGAAAACATATATTCTTGTAGTAGATTAGTGATAATCATTAAAGCTTCAAGCATTTAGTACACAAATACATCAACCAACCAGTAGTAACAACTTATAGTATTGTCATCAATGATTAACCATACCATAAACCCTCAAGTTTCAAGTTTCAACAAATAACATTTTTCATCAACAAATAGTAATAGATAACATCAACCATGAAATGAAACAGGGCATCATGACCAAAGAGTTGTAATACGCAGTCAACAATTCAAACTTCAACTATCATATAATGTTTACAATGTAGGCCACAATGAAGACGTATAATTCTAAGTTTGAGAATCTAGATTGTTGTTAAAGTAAATATTAGAGTATAATGGTCAATTAGATATCAGACATAAGCATTAATAAAGTCACTTTGACGTTAGGTTATTTTATGTTTTTATGCTTTATTTCACTTTAGTGTGTTTCTTGGTCCATCTCATATTCATAAAGTGGATTGACTCAACTAGCTCTTAACCCTTTATAAGAAAGATTTCACTTTCTAATTATGTATGCAATCATGGTTTTCTTTATGTGTTCGTGTTATCGTTATATGGTATCAGAGCCCAACATTTTTGAAGCCGTATCTATAGTCTCGGGCCTTTGAAAGACAAGGTTTCCACTCTTGTGATTTCAATAGTTTGGGTGCCACAAAATCTGTGCGAGCATAGAAACCTAGGGATTGTTGTCAGCAAAGATGGATCAAGGGATCATAAGCGTGACACATCAAAGAGCCAAAAGGGTTTCAGATCATTAGAAACCGGGATTGATTGATTTTTGGTTTTAAAAGTCAGATTTAATTGAAATCTACATGTTTTTCAGTAATACATGGCTGCTACCACTGTTTAGAGCTAGGATCTGTTGATGTATGTAGCATCAGACATGTACTTCCATGTTGGTTTGTGTTTAACATGTGGGAGTCGTCCTTAATACCTTTCAGGACTTAGGAGATTCACTTTATTAAGTGATTAATAAAGTGAATGTACTTTTGTAATTAATGTGAGTTTAATTTAATTAAATGCCTAAGTATTTGGCATTAGTGAATTAAATTAATCCTATCCATTAGATCATAAAGTGAAGGTGAGATTTAATCTCAGCCTTTGATCACTTTGGAGATCTAGGGTTTTGGATTTAGGGAAAACTCAAGGTTATAAAAGGCAGCCTAAGTGAGAGGAGTAGACACACACAAAATGAGTGAGTGAAATCTCATTGATAGGGTGAGAAGGACTTTCATTGAAGTGTGCAGGGGCAAGGGCCGAGGAAAGGAGCAAAGGGGCAACAAAGGAATAGCAACCAAGTGTGTTAGGCTAGGCTATTTGCTGTATTTTCCTCAGGTGGGCCATTATCCTAGGGCAGGAGCCCAGATTTTATTTAATAAAATCAACAAGGAATCGGTTTTGCCTTGGGGGTTTTTCCAGGGGTAATTTACCCAAAAATATCGTGTGCAACGTGTATGATTTCATTATTTTTACTTCCTCTGTAATGTTTTGTTAATAACTCAGCTGTGCATTTATTCAATATTTAATTCTAATTGGAAGTAATTGTCGGGTGCTCAGTTAAGGAGAATTTAACATCGTTTCAGAGTGTGATCTCTGAAGGAAAACTAGATTTGCACGGATTGTGATTTTTTTTGCAACATAGGAGATTGTTTTTTGTCTCATCACAGGTTCGTGGGAAATTAAGAAATAATAAAAAAATAAAATAGAAGAGAGGTATCATACGCCAACCGTATAATAGTTGTCGTATGGGCCGTACATCGTACAAATTGCTGCAAATCAGAGCCGCATAGGAGGATCCGCATGGACTGAGGTAGTGGCACGGGCTGTGTGGTGTTGTTGAAGGGACACGAACGAAGATGGAGTTGCAGGCCGTGGGTGTTGGGAGAAGCGGTTGCCACAATAGCCACCGTAGCAACCACCAATAGAAAGGACGCGTGCGCGTGGAGGATGGGTGAGGGGTGACAGTGTCAACAACTCGGGCGGAGGCAAGAGCAACAACTGTCAATTGTTGAGAAGTGACGGTCAGGAG
>WSFP011521882.1:0-12474 GCA_009831015.1 Picea engelmannii | reverse complement strand
AGAAATCAGGGGTAACAGATATTTAGTGAACCATTCTGCTAATAATTGGTCAGGAATGATTGCTTTGATCAACCTTCGTCGTCGTCTCCACTCATGAATGTGATCAGAGATATGCATAGAGGTGGTCTAAAGAGGGGAGGTAAAGACTTTAGTACCTGTCTTGTAACAGATGGGTAGTTGAAAGTGTGTGAGAAAGGACATGGAAAGGGAGTTGAAATGTTGAAAAGAACCACGTGGAAGTTCAATGTACCACTTATCTGCTAAGCCCATAAGGGTGTACTGGAAGAGACGTAAACAGATAGAATCATCCATTAATGAGTTTGATGAACACCATAAATGGAATGTAATCACATAGTTATTTGGGTCTTCTCTAGGTTTACCGTCAAACTTTGGGATGTCGGAAGGCAATTTAGTAGGAATCACTGGCCAAAAAGGAAAATGCAGTATGGGATCATTGGTCAACTGAGAAAAGTCTTGGAGATCCAGAGTAGCAAGAAAGGGTAATTGTCTGTTAACCTGAGGGTGATACTGGTGTGGCATAGGGACACCAGTAGGGCCGTAAACTGGTTGAGATGGGTAATTGTATCCATTAGACCCTCCTACATATGGTTTTTTTTTACCAAGGTAAATAGGATTGAACGATTGTTGAGGAACATTCATGAGTGGGAAAAACCCTGCTGGATTCTGAGGGGTGTAAATCGGTTGATTCAATTGCGAAGTATAAATAGTTGGCCCTTGAGGGGGGTAAACATTTTGTCCCTAACGAGGATACACATTATCCCCATGGGGAGGATAAACACTAAACCCTTGGGGAGGATAAGGTTGTTTTCCATGAGGACCCCAGGTGGGATTTGGGACACCCGGATAAGGTTTTCCATAAGATAGTCTAGAAGGAACAGGATTTGACACTCCTCCTTGTGGGTTATGGTATGATTTCCCCCCAGCGTAGGGTTGATTAAACGTGCCTCTTGAAGATACTCCCTAGGATTGTGAAGGGTTTCTGACAAAAGAAGGTTTCCCCCCTTCCATAGGTGGATTAACAATCGGGGCTTGACCAGTAAAGGGAGGATGTCCTCCGGAAGGAACATGAAAAGGTGGTTGTCCCCTTGGAGGGGTAGGCCCACTATAGGATGGTTGTCCTCCAGGAGGGATCGGTCCACTAGATGGTGGTTTCCCCCCAGTCGAGATATGTCCCACAATTGATTGTGTCTGTCTAGCAAGGGTCTGCATTCTTTGGTGTAAAGATGTTCCAACAAGATTATGTGGAACATGAGGCGTTCTAGAGTGAAAATGTGTATGGGTGGGAGTAGCAGTTAAAGTTCCTTGGGTATGAGTAGAGGTGACGACTCCAACATTAAGATGGACTTGTGTTGATGTAACAACAGGATCAGTGACCTGTTCGATGGGGTGATCAATAGTTTGATCGGATGGTCCTGCCTCAACAACAGGAGTGTCAGGAGGATTAAAAGGTTGTCGAATGTATTCAAAATGCTCATAAAGATCATGTCTCGATGGATTCCTCCATCCAGAACAATCATGTGTGTGATGTGTATCTACTGTGGTAGTAGGACGAATTGGGGTGCTATAGTCATCACCAAAAATTGGTTCTGTGGATCCCATATATGTCTCGATAATTGGCCTATCAAGTAAACCTGGGACCTCTTCTTCTATAACATTACCGAGCGATTCCAATCAAAGCAAGAGTGGTTCAATAGGATTTGTCGACATAGGTGTAGTGTGAGGAGTGGGATTTTCAATCGTAACCAAGGCTCTTTTTGAATTTTCTAACAAAGGAGTAGCAACAGTCCTAGTGTCAGAACGATTTTCTACCTCTCCATGGTAGGTGTCTTCTAGTGAGTTAGGAGGTAAGGGTCGGTATCCTTCTTTCGGAGGAATCCCTTGCATCCTACATGATCGGTGAAGACCTTTGTCGTCTACAGGCTCAATTTTGAAGAATTATTATAACAACGGCACACGCTAAAAAATCTAGGAATACCAACAAGCAAACAAATCTTCTTTCCATGACCATACTAGTTGGTGATGAAATCCAACATTGTGTGATAAAGTCAATAAGGGGATAGGATATGGGCGGGTGGAACAGTTACGATGGCAACCTGCTTAATAGACTTACGCCTTGGTGCAAGCTTCAACACAATAATCATGGATTTACCCTCCAAGGAGCTCGAGTGAGTTTGACCACCATTTGTTCTAGGTACAATGAAGACTTCCCTTCATCGTTACCTTGTGTAAATACCCTAAATATTATGGCTACTAAGGACACCAACTCGCAGTCAGCCCCTGGGCGGGTACAGTCAACAGTTCAGTCTAAACGTATGGGTAGGATAACAAGTCCAAAATCCTTCGAGAGAACTGAGGACAAGTGGACTAGTAAAACTCCAAAAGACTCCAAACGGATTTGGAGTTCATGAAGCACCGAGACCAAATGAAGACAGTTGTACCTCAAGAAGAACCCCCAATATACGGTCTGACTACTACGAACGATTAAACCACGGAGAGATAATCTCCATAACTCTCCCAAAAGCGACCTCGTGCGTAACCCTTGTGTGAGAGGGGGATCCTAGAAATATTATACGAAAATTGTATTTTCTCTCCCTATCACAAGATGATAATGTTTGTTTTGAACGCTTTGGAGAGTTGTACTCACAGCCTAATCCAAAGCGCTAATCCTAGTCTAATGTTGGTGGAGGAATCTAAAAAGAAAAACTTTCTAGATCAATTTTAATTAGCATTAATTTTGTGGTTGTTCTTTACTCAGGGGTGAATGAGAGTGAAACTGATGGTATTATGACTCGATTCCCAAAAATGCATAAGAAAAATGATAAGCAATATTTTCTTTCAACGAATTTTTATTTATGGGAAGGAGAAGAAGTTTTTATTTTCACTATCAAACACAAAAATGCAGAAAATTCATGCAATTGTTCTCAATCAAGAATCCAATTCAATGCTAAATTATTCAGAAAATGATCCTAATATCCAAAAGCAAATCGTGAAAATATATCTCTTTGTTTAAATATGAATTATAATCAACTTGATTCAAAGGTTCTTATGCCAACCGGATTTCATTCTTTGCAAGCTGTAAGAAACTCGAAGCAAACATCATATAAACAAAAATCACACTCTCATTATGATCAAATAAGAAGCAAAAACAAAGCCAAACTTTCAAAAATAAAACCAAAGCACAAACAAGAGGAATTGCTTGGAAAGATAACTAAAAGATCAAATGGAACAATACACAGATCTTTGAACCTCCTTGTAACAACTTTCATGCAATCAGATAAATGAGAAAGTATCAAACCAACTCCAGATCTCAAAGAGGAAGAGTGATTCCAAAACAAGGAAGAGTGATTTTAATATCTTTTAAAAACCAAACAAAACATCAAAAACCCTTGGAAATTAAATGGTTGCAAGCTTGACAGAAGACACATACTGATAGCAACAATCTTGAGCAGGATAAAAAAAATAAAAATAAAAAATTACACCCAACAGAGATATCCCAAAAATTTTCAACAAAACAGAAAATAGGTGCTATGGTGTTAAAAGCACCAGAGCATTGCAACAACATGTAAATCATTACAGGGGAGCACTAGCGCTCTGGATGTAATGGAAGAGGAGCATCGGTTTCTGAGAATGAAAGAGTACCGACCCAGAAATCAAACAACTCAGGAAAAATTTAAAAATCAATTTGTGTAGGATGACTTCAATACCAACAACACATCTAAAAACTAGAAAAACACAGTGAATAGGATCTAAAGGTGGGAAAAGACTAAAACAAGACCAAGGAAGGAAACCAAAACTGAAAGCTTCATTCCCCAGTAGAGTCACCAATTTCTGTTGTAGGAAAATTCCCCTGCGGACAGGTGAATTCCCTCTTGGATCTTAGACCCCTATGACCAAGAAAAAAAAGTGCTAACTTTGAACACTGAATTTCCTTTAGACATAGCTAAGCTAGTTAATAGAGAAGAGGAAGAAAGTATGAGTACCTTTTTACGAAGTTTGTCCTTGCTCAATCCAAGTTGAATTTGATCTCCAAATTCTTTAATGAGTCATGCAATCTAATAAACAACGGAGACAAAACATACTTCCTATTCTACCATGATTAGTTTAAAGCTAGATTTATCCAAAAGACAAGCTCATGCAAATGTACACAATCTTGAAGGAAACAGACTAAGCACATGTATTAATGAGAAAAAAATAAGGTGCTTACAATGTGTAGATGCAGATGTAGCAGCCTCACCAAACTCTCCTTGTCCAACCCCTTACTCGAATGATCCACAATCAAAATGACAATACTTTTCACCGATTATTCTCCTCTTTTCATCATGAGGATGCCTCCTTATATAGGCTTTTGAGAGTCTTAACCACCTTGGATATTCTTGGGATAAGTTGAGAATGTTACTCCATCAGTTGTGGAACTCCCCTTAGATCCATCCTTGGACTTGGATTCGAGCCAAACTGACTCGGATATTTCTCAGTCGTCTTCAGAGATAAGGGGGATTTGTCCCCATGATTTGCTCAATAGCTCGATGCTCCCTCAAAGGGGGCCATAGAGCATTGTAGCACTCCCTGCTAAGAGGAAAAGGAGTTATAGCACTCCTTGCAAGTGGGCAGGGGAGCGCTCATCTCCAAAAACACTTTTATGATGGTAATTTCTCAAGGTAAAAATTTGTACTCTTCACCAAATGACATATTTCCTTCTTTTAACCAGTCTTAGAGGATATCTCAAGTGTTCTTATTATGTCGTCCGCAATGCGACACAGGCGAGACGACAATATGATTTATGCGACACTTGTGACAAAAGGGTGACACTTGCGACACTTGTGATAATAACAATGAGACATCATCGAAGTGAATAATTTTGACGCGTAACAAGTAATGAGTAACCTCTACATATCACCCTAAAAATGTACTCATTTATCTCCAAAGGGATCCTTAATTGAACCCATACGCCCAAAAATACAGTAGGCATTAGTCACTCTCTCAATAGTCAATCATTACTTCTTGAATTATACTCTACTTTTATTCTTTTATGGTTAGATTAGGGTTTTATTACAACAAATTTTCATTTTCAGCCATGAAAGACTAAGAAGTTTTGGCATTTTAGCATATTGTTGACCTAATACAAGTTGTTAAAACTCTAATTTGTATTTCTGAAGTGTTATTACAATCCTTTTGGACAAAACATCTAGGGTTTTAGGGTTGCTCCTTAATTTTGTAATTTTGTTGGTTAATGAAACCCTAATTTAGATCATTGTTTAGCCTTCATATATAATTGAATTATTGTCTCTCAAATGGCTATTTTATTTATCGTTGTAATAACTTATTTGACTTCTGTAATTTGACATTTTCTTCCAAGTTTTACAACAACATTTTCTTCCAAGTTTTACAACAACCCTAGGCGTTTTCTTCATTTTTAGTGTTTGGGATTCTCTTTAACCTTGACTTGAATTAGAAAACCTTTAAAAAATCTAGATCTTCATTACTTCAAATATGGAAATTGCTTTATTTTACCAACTCATTAATACCCTGTCTATCTTATGTTATTGGTGGTAGTTTGAGTAGTCACCCCAAGGGGCCCTATACTTAACTATGTCATGCCTAGACATTCTTGGAGGCTATTGGGGAAGCCTCCCTTGCATTGGATTCTACTCCTTCACTAAAACGAGGGAATTTTTTGCATAGGTGATAGTCGTAACATCTTTCATGTTCCACTAGTCTTAATGCCTTATGAAGGCTTTGCACTTGGTGCTAGTGCTTTGTGAAGGCTTTGCACATGATGCTAGATTATATGATAATGGTGGACACTATAGAACCCATTTAAATAAAGAAAACATCAATGACTTCTCCCATTCACGGGTTCAAATGTAGATCATGGATGTTCCTTGCAAAAAAAACTTGAACACTTGAATCTATATGTAGCGGGGTAATACCCATAAATAGATACAGTGCCTTTCACAACCCGTTTTTTCATTATAATGTCAATTTCTTCATTGGAATACCCATACATCGATACGGAAAAAAGGACTTGTGCAAGCTAAATCAATTGGAATGGGAAAAGGCTTGTAGGTGGAAGGAAGCGATAGCTAAGATGAGTGGAGGAAAACATGGAGATATGAAGTGGAGGTGCCAATTTGATAAGTCTATGTAGTGAATTTGACAACCCAATGAGGTCAATTTAGGGATGATAAACACATGCATTCATAAATGCAAGGGAGTTCATGTTGAAAACCAGTCCCTTTGAAACAACCGGATGACCATCCTACATTATATATAGAAATAAATTTGATAATTTATATATAATTAACTATAACATTTATTATTATGTTGTTGAATGTTTAGAATTCGACATTACTTTAATTTGAAATATTTGAAAATTGATATAAAATGTTTTTAAAACATAAACTTTAGCCCTTGGTTAAATGAGTTTTAACTTTTGGGTTTTTTGGGTTTAAATTGCATTTCTCAATGCATATATAGATTCATCTTGCCACTTGGATTATATAAACTTAGCCACTCAAATTTGCAAATCCAACCATTCATAGCCACTTGGATTATACGAACTTAACCACTCAAATTTGCAAATCCAACCATTCTCACAAAATTTCTAGCAAAATCAAACAAAAAAAAATCACCTAAAAACTATCAAAAAATAAACTACCCTTAAACTTTACCTCCACAGAACCGTCTTTATCACCCTCTTCAATGACAGATAAACTGCCAAAAGATAAAACGTTTAAACTACCCTTAAACTTTACCTCCACAGAACCGTCTTTATCACCCTCTTCAATGACTTCAAAACTGTACCACCTCTCTTTTCCTGTCATATCACTGACAAAGCTGAATTCAATTTGCCCGGTAACTTATTAAATTATATCGGATCAAGGATGATTACTAGTAAGCATGGCTGGTTTACACTGTTGCATTATTTTCCGTTCTGTCACGAACAAAAAAGCTGGAATTCATTCAGACAGTACAGCAAAAATGGCGCTGATATGGCCAGGAATGACAATGCAGCTGTCTCTTCTTCTTTTTTACAGAGGTTCAATCGCATTTGCTTTTTAAAATGCCCGGCTCATAAAAGTAGGCTGTGCTGTGATCCAGTCGTTAATAATAGGAAGTTTTTCACTATTAATTTAAATTTAATTTTCGATTGTTAGAAATCCTAAAATTACATGTCTTATAATCTAGCACAGCCCCAAATTCAAAGGTTTTGGTTGGTCCAGAAAATGAAAAGGGGCCATAAAATAAAATGCACAGTTGCACATGGCATCTCTCTACTCTATAATAAAACTTTAATCTTTCTTAATCACTCAGACTTCTCTATAATAAAATTTTAATCTTTGTTAATCATTCAGACTTGGCAATCAGGTAACCATCATAATAAATTTTAAATATAATCAAGCAAAAGTAAAAAAATAAACATGTAAACTGATGACTTTATAATAGTAAAGAAGTTAGTGGTTGAAATCACAACCATTGATTTATTGGGACTACTAAAAATATTCCATCAATATTTAATCTTGTCCATACAAAACTGAGTAAACACTAAAAACTTATTAAATATACTCATTGTCAATAGATATACCTTTCAACTTAATAATAAAAAAAAAATAATACATAGTTATTAATAAATAGAAGTCTTCCACTCTTAATCCACTTTTAATTTTCTATTTTTTAAAATCCTAAAAATTGCATATGGTAAGAATAATTATTCATTAAATCCAAATCGATGTCACTCATACCAAAAGATGGACATGACTCTGAAATAAAAGACAGCCATGAGTCCAATCAAACTCTATCAGCGGTTGCAACTTCTTGTTAATCCATAAATTTATTTAGGGGTTGGTTAAAAGTTCTACTTTTTAGGTTTTTTTGGCAGGAATTGATCCAAGGCTATGTAAATTTGGACAAAATTTTTATTTTCTGTTGTTTAAATTGTTTTTTAATGTATAAATGGATTCAGCTTGCTGAAAAACCTATGAAAAATTGGAATTATACAAACTTAACCACTCAAATCTAAACATGTAACCATTCATCACCAAATTTCTAATAAAATCAGCCTATAAAAATAACTAAAAAAAACATCAAAAACAAAACGTTTAAACTATTATATACTACTTTATTCAATAAACAAATACAGAATATCAATAAGGACAGAACTACAAAGCAATTACTGTGAAGTATGTACGTGGAGATATCTCTATGAACAGAGATCTAAATATACTGCTCCGATCCACAGTAAATAATGAGTTGGAGCTCAGTCCATAATGTTTTGCCAGAATTCGATGCATCTGTGTAAGAAGCACGAGTCCAATCAAACTCTGTCGGTGGTTTCTGCCCATCGATAATTTATCTGTCTGTGCAGAGTCATATGATACCACTATATTCAATCAAGCGAGCGTAAGCAAATACGTACGATCGATAAGCACAGAACTTCAAAGCATTTACTGTGGAGTATATTGGTAAAAATATTATGAGCAGAGATCCAAAGGAGTAAGGGAGCAATTTTTGTCTTAATTTGATCAGATTTTCAGAAATAGTTTAAGTTTTTTCATGAATTAAAGTTATATGCATTTTAGAACTTTTACCTCATTTTAAACCAATCTAAATATTCAGAAAAACCGTATTACTGCTGCCAAAAAAATAACTCGAAAAGATTACTACCGAGTTAGCGCATTCCGAGATCTAAATATACTGCCCGGAGCCACAGTAAATAATGAGCTGGAGCTCAGTGCATAATGTCTGCCCAAATTCAATGCATTTCTGTAAGAATTGCGTGTCCATTTAAACTCTGTCGGCCGTTGCTGCTCATCCATAAATTTCTTTATTTCCGTGCGGAGATATACGATAACACTAAATTCAATCAAGCCAGCATAAGCAAATACATACTATAAATAAGCACAGTACTACAAGGTATTTACTGCGGGGTATATACATGGCGAAATCTCTATTAGCAGAGATCTAAATATACTGCCCCGAGCCATAGTAAATATATACTGCCCCGAGCCATAGTAAATAATGAACTGGAGCGCAGTGCATATTGTTTTGCGCAAATTCAATGCATTCGTGTAAGAATCATGTGCAAGACACAGTAAATAATGAACTGGAGGGGACCTCGGTGCATATTGTTTTGTCCAAATACAATCCATTTTTGTAAGAATCATGTGCAGACTTGTCGGGCTACTTAAGTGCATAACGTTTTACCCAAATTCAATGCATATGCCTAATAATCATGTGCAAACTTGTAGGGCTGCTTTTAAATCTTGCAGAAAGAAAGAAAATGATTTTAACGTTCACGAGGTTAATAATAGTTTTATGGGACAGACGGCCTCACATCCTGATTTCTGCAGTTCAGCCATTTTCCTGTTCAACTTGATGATGAGCTCCCCCAGTTTCTCTACTGTCCCCTAGTTGAATAAGTTATTCCAAGAGCTAGCGGTCAAAATACTTATATAGTTGTTTCTACTGTTTTTGAAGGCTTCACACTGTAAAATGAAATGTTTTTCTGTTTCCACTTTTTCTGAGGTGCAGAAAACACACCCTTTCTTCTTTTTTTGGTCTTTTTCAACGCCCAATTTCACATTGATGAAAATTAGTTCTTAATTGAACAATAAACATTTTAGCTCTCCAAAATATATTGACCCCTATATACTCTTTTTTATATAATGATTAATTATTTGCCAACCCAGAGAATATTTTAAAGCATCGCTCCCATTAATCCACATTAATCCACCTGAAAACTCTTTCATAATCGTCGCGAATAACTCTACCCGCCCGAGATTTTTCTTATGACTTTTACTGGAACTTAATTCCTTGGAAACAGAAAACATACATTCTTTTCATAACACTTTGAACCGCCCGGGACGCCTGTTACATTGAGCATCTATTATCATTGATTTCTCGATCTCATTGAGTTATTTACGCTGTTGGATAGATGTTTTCTCTAACGTGGACCGAACATTGCAGGAATCGTTGTTGATCCTTGCCATATTCAAGCCTAGAAATCTGAGATTGCAGCCCAGAAAATGATGTTCAGGCGGGCGCGATAAAGTGAAAACTGACATGTTCTTAATCATTTGGCCAAAAAAGCATCATAATTTTGAGGATGAAAATTTTTAATTTTAGAAATTTGGATTTAATGTAAATGAATTTCTTCAAATTTCTTTTGGATTAACTTAATATTTTTATGTTAAAAATTTTAATTTGAAAATTTTATTAAATTTATGATTTAAACACATGAAAAACTAAATTTATGATTCAAACACATTAAAATTTGAAAATCCCACCAAAATTTATGATTCAATGGCATAAAGAAATAAGTTCACTATAATCTTAAGTTATTCCATCTAAATCAACTCAAACATTTAAATTGCAATTTTAACAACAAAAAAAATGTTGCATTTTAAGTTATTCCATCCATATCAATTCAAACATTTAAATTTATTTTTGTGACTCATAATGATTAAGATTGGATCATTATATTGTTTGTCACTTATCTTGATTCTTTCAGAGTGGAAAAAATTGGATGAATCACCTTACAAGGTCATTTAAGTGGCAAGTCCTAGTTTGGAAAATTGGGGTCTAGAACCTTCTGAGGCCATTTTGAGGCATCAAATGGCATTTTGGGGGCTTAAGATTGTCCAAACATAGTTTTGAATCTGTGAAACTATTCCACACATCAAGACCTTTCCAACGGTGCAAAAATCACGTCAATCAGAGCTCGTATGCAAAAGTTATGCCTCCCGCAAGTTGACCTACTGTGTTGACCACCATGGTATGAGAGGATACCACGTTAGCACATGTTACTCACGCATATGGGGCTATCCACTTATGTAATTTCAAGATGATCCTAGAAGGTCCAAAACCCTACCACAGTTGAAAGTTGAGGAAGTCAAAAACTTATCCCTAGATGGCTATCAGGTTATGTTAAATATCGCGCCACTAGGAGGAGAAGGGGTTCCATTCTTTTGCATTGTATCTCGTTCCATAGCTAAGAAAAAAAATTGAGAGTGGTATTTTGTGAGCATAACAGAGGAGGAGAGATTTTGTAGCAGCCATGTAGGCCACAGGCCAAAGGAAACTCCACTAAGACTGCATCTTTCTTTGTACTTGCATATTTCTATACCAAAGAAAATAGAGCAAAGAAACCTCACCTTCTAGTTGGGTTTTCTCCCGTATTGGGTTTCCCAGGTCATATCTTGTGTTTATTTGTGGATGGTGTTGGTGCTCGATTATAAGACCCTAGGTTCAGTTTATTCAACCAACAAAACCTTTCAGATACCAGCCCTTTCAGTTTTACCTGCATGCAAGTGAAGTTTCACCCGAGGTATCTACTCAGGCTATAGGAACCAAGTTTTTGCAGGGACGAGGGGATGTGAGTCTATCATTATATCCATTAATGTTTACCCACCTGTTCGCAATATCTTAATTCATATCCTTTGATTAGTTAACAAACTCTATTGTGCATAACCCTTATAACATAGATTGCAACATAAGTAACCCACTATATCATTCATTCTTACGACACATCAATCATATAGTAAACATATATATACTAATCATGCATAAACAAAACATCCATGAACAACCACATCAAAGAACACATTGAAACACATGAATTAATGTGGTTCACCCAATCTTTGGGCTACGTTCACAACGATTGACTTCTATATTAATCTTCATGTAGTAATAACCTCAGGCCTGCACACTACATTTACAATAGATGTAACATATTATATCCTCAATCTAGCCTAGCCACTCTGCAGTGCACACCTCTCTCTCTGAAAAATCTCTCCAAAACTCTAAGTAAGGATTCTTACTCATACGCAACCTAATCTCTTACTCTCAACAAACTATTATCCCCCAACCCATTACACATTTAAACATAAAGTTAGGGCTTAGAACCCTACTAGTTTATCCCCAAAACCCTAATATGTCCTAATTGTTTTCCTTCCTTTTCGCCAGCATGTTATTTTTCCTTCCTTTGTGCATGCATGCTACTTTTCCTTCCTTTGCACATGCATGTTTCTTTTGCATGTGAAGTGTTAGGATCCGCGCCCATTAAATAGGCCCGGGTCTCCAACCTCCACGCAGATTATTTGGAAACTTATTACTAAAATTGGTGGAATCCCATTAAATGTGGGACTGTTGGTGTAGTGGTTAGAACTGTTGCTAAAATAGTGAACGTTGGGAGTTCTATTCCCCATGACCCTTGCAAATTTGTTGTTTGTCACACACACACACACATATATATATATAGTATGTGTTATAAATCTCGCGCAAATATTGGATATCATGGTTATATGGCATACAAAAAAAACAAAGGCTAAGGGCTAGGGTCGAGGGCTTAGATCCTTATCCCTTTACCACCCATTTAAACCTTTACATAACTTTAAATATATTTGTTTCCATATATATAATAAGCACTATTGTGTGGTGTGTTGGTAAGGAGGGATA
>WSFP011521872.1:0-12475 GCA_009831015.1 Picea engelmannii | reverse complement strand
GAACCTCCAATCTGGTCCATAATTCATTTGGAGTTAATCCTTGTGATTCTTCATATACTTGATGGAAAATTTCGAGAGAAACGGACATGTCGATACTTCCTATGGCCATATCTTGTCTATTGAGAAAGTCATTTTTCTCATCGATAGAATCAGGCTCTACTTCCATTTCCATGGTTATTTGGTATAAGCCTTTGCATCTTAGCAGAAGCAAAATGTTTGGCTTCCATTCCAAATAGTTATGATGCGTGAGAAGTATTTCCGACGAATAATCCATCTTTTTGTTGTCTTCAATCTTTTGTGCCTGCAAAAAATTATTTGGTGTAGATTTTTCTTAGCAGTCTGTCGGCTCTGATACCATGTAAATGTGTTGAACCTGCATAGAATAGATCTAGCTAGAAAGTACGACACGCATTTGCAGAGAGAAATTAAGAAAGAAGAAGCAAGATAGAAAGAATGGAAGAATTATCATTAACCGTATTCCACACTCAAAGAGTGAATAATTTACAATATATATAGAATAAATGAGTAACTAATGAGCCATAGTGGTGGTCTAGATTGATCTGGACACACACCAGCAGTTACAAGAGTAAAATTCCACCTAGTCTAGTCTCTCAGGCAATTACGGGAGTGAACTGCCACCTAGTTGAGTTAACTAGTTAACTAGTCTTCAGTTAACTGACCGAACAAAGAGTAGTGAGTTGGTGATAATCCCAATGTTGCATGGTGACAAAACCAATGCAACATCTAAATTCAACTCAACTAGTCAAACTAAAGTGTCAACTGAAAGAGAATATTCTCCAGGTGGAATATTCTCCCCTAAAATATAGGAGATTGGATAATGACTAATTATGACTAATAAAAAAGGAATAACCTTAGGAAAAATAAATCCTAGGTGTGTGTGAAGTAACTCCAATAGGTTTCCAAACACTACTTTTGATATTCAAGATTTTCTTCGATCTTTCTGGCTTCTTCTGGCTGAGTTCTTAATTTCTCGATGACCTGTTGGGCTTATTCAAAAATGTGAACACTTTCCTTTTGTTTCACCAATTCTTTCTTGAGTGAATTGTTTTCTTCTCTTAGTTCATCTAAAGAACTAATCAATTGTTCTTTATAATTGTCTTCCTTTTCAATTATTTTTTATTTCTCATTTCCTTCATGGCATTCTATTTCAAGATGTCCAAGTTTTTCACAATTAAAACAAAACAACATACCTCCGGTGATTATGTACTCTTCATCTTCTGAATCTGCTTGACATAGTGAACATATTTCTTCTTGATTTGTATCTGCATCTTCTTTGACATTTTCTGAATCTGTGATGGGTGAAGAATATGTGTCATGTAACTTATCCAAAAGTTCTTTTATTGATGAACATTTACCAACCTTTTCTCTTACCGGATGAGGTAATCCTTCCCAGATGAAATCCATTGCTATTTTGTTATTCTTCCTCAATTCCTTCTTGGCTGCAGTCTTTCCCCTCTTTGAACTATCATATCCTGTAACAACTAATAGCCAAATATAATGTATGTGTGCCTGTAAAAATACTTTCGTCCTTATGCTCTATGTCTCATACTTAAAACCATTATGACCATTAAACATTTCTACTCCATTCTCAAAATAATCCATGATCTCCTTCCAGTGGTTAAAATGTTTCCTGAAGGAACCTCCTCTGATACCAATCTATGAATCCATGCTCTCATCCACTATCATATATTTTTCCAAACCTACTAAGTGTTCTTACGAATCCATCTATGTCCATATTGTTCAAGACTCTACTTGCGCAATTGTCCATAATGTTGACCCATTTATCACTATACTATCATGAAGTCTTGATTAATCTATCAAATTGTACTTATGCTAACCGATCGCTCTAGATCTGTCTTCTCAAACTTTGCAAGATTCTCGAAGGATGGTTCTTTGGTCTGTCACATCTATCGCATAGACTCCCCCTGTCTAATATTCATATTACTTGGGAGTCTCTAAGTCGGATGGCGCGAAACAATTCCTGCTCTGATGTGTATTCGTCATCATCTTCATTGGTAGATTCATCATCATCTTCATTGGTAGATTCATTATCTCTCTGAGCTATGACTTCTTTATTTCTATCTGTGGATTCATCTTTCACTACAATGCCTGAAAGTACAATCTCTTGAACCACTTTGACTACTTTGACCATTTGGCGCTTCTAGATGACATATGAGGGTCCTCCAACTTCGTAAGGCCATAACTCTGAAACCGTGAGGAGTTATGTGACGTTCCACATACCAACAAAAATGGAATGACACGTACTATCCATATAGAGTAATATTACCTACAAATATATCAAAACGCATACCATTATCCATCAAACAAACTTGGGTCCATTACCCAAACCTGGGTTCTCCAACTTCTCATGTCCATAACTCTCTAACCGTGAGGAGTTATGTGACGTTCCACATACCACCAGAAATGGAATGACAAGCACTATCCATATAGGATAGTTTCACTAAAAATGTCAATGAACTTCATCTCATTATTCCACAAATAAGCATGGGTTCTCTAACCATACTTCTAGGATAAATCAATCCGCAAAGCGTCTTCCCGTGAGGGCTTTCACCATAAGGGGACCACTTTGGAGTTCATCCATTTGTACTTATTATCAACCATGACAAGACAATAATGAGTCATATTTACATCAAACAAACTTGGGTCCATTACCCAAACCTTTGTGATATCGGAATTCGCTACCAGACTTTCTCCACGGGTTGACATCAATCACTAAGGGTTGACATCAATCTACAATATCACTCTCCAATAGTTGACATCAATGACAACCAACAATCCACACCAACTATCCATCAACCTAAGCCAATTGTCTGACAGCAGTAAAACTCATGATGTTATGACTCGGCAAGTAAAGTAAATATGAATACAATGCAAAGTCCTAACTTCAACTTTCAATGAATGATATGCTTCCTAAAACAATGCAATTTTCAATTTCAATTCTACAATTCTGAAATAAAAATGCAATCTTTCTTTACATGCACTAAACTAAATGACAAAGACTCAAAAGATCAAAATGCCAATTAATGTAAAATGCCTAATATTTTTGTATTTTCAATATAAGAAAAATGAAAATGCATGGACTGAACAACAGCTTGATATATTGACTCTACTATGTATAGAAAGAGACAACTCAAGTAGGATACCAAGGAGAAAAACACCCAGCCCAATGTACAAGGACAATGAAAATGAGAAGATGATGAGAAAGACTCCGCCCAAAAATGCAACCAAAGACAGGTTTATTGTCATGCCACAGACACTTAATAGTCACTATAGAGACCCAAGAAGACTCAGCAATCATCAAAACCTACCCAGAAACCACCAAACCCAGAAAACAAGAAAAAGAGGTTGATGTACACGAATTTTCAAGGAAACAATTCATATGTACGCAGCTTGAAGAATGATAGTACACATATATATGCGACTGTCAATCAAAAACCCGTGTATATGTTTCAAAAACACAGCTAGGTAAAGGAGAAGGCTGAAAAACTCAGACCCAGAGTGAACAAAGGTTGTCAAGCAATGATACGACAAGAAACGCAATATGAACGAAAGCAATCTAAGGAGAAAAACACTCCAAACCCTAGGAAAGAAGATTCAATCCCCAGTATGGTCGCCAATTTTGTTACGAGGAAAATCTCTCTATGGCTAGGGAAAACCACAACAGACGGAAATGACTGCGAAAATAAATTGTATTCTCAAGTATGCTATATAAACAAATGTGTTAGCAAGACAAGATAAGAGTCCTACCTCATCCAAACGTTCTATGAATTCCACCATTGAGCACTTGACCCAAAGCAATATACCTACAACTAGTCCTCAACAACCAAGCAAAGCAAGCATATGGTGATAATATATGATGTTAGCACATTCAGCAGCATAATCCATTAATATACATAATAATTACACCCATGGAATAGTAATTCAGATATTTTCAAGATATCAATTGAACAAGAAAAGAGTATGTCTATTAATATATGTTCAGCAGAAGTGAAAAAAGTTACAGACTTCTGTGTCAGCACGGTTCAGAACCAAGAAACTAAGTTCCTTCCAGTTGGGCCTCCACCACTTCAATCCTCCACCAAAGGAAAGCTCATAGAAGATAGACAATGAAGTTCTCAATCAATAAGGGAAGAGCTTGGGGGTTGAACAGTGTGTTCAGACTTAAAGGACAAAGTGATGCAGACTCAATATGAAGTGAATAATTTCTCCAGAGCAACTTTGCTCTCAAAGTTGAATTCTTTCTCCTCTTTTCCATAGCTCGAAATTTGCCCATTTATAGCCTTCAAATGGAACTGAAGGACCAAGTCGAAACGTTTCCATTATATGGAAGGCCAAGGATTATTGATCTCCTGTCATGACATGGAAACCCAACACCACTTTTCATTTTTGGGCACAAATACCGATGTACACGGGTTGTAGTGGTGCAACCTGCGTATACGTATGTTTTATAGTAGGCAAGGTGCGTACATGTGGAAAAAATGTATTTTTTAACTCTGGGATTTGCAAAAAAGGGATGAAAATTCTGCATAGGGAAATGGAAAAAGGCCTTATATGCAAGATTGCATAGGGTGAGGCAAATCTTTCTATAACACTCAGGATGACTGATTCAATTCTACTCTTAGTTCTGTATGTTGATGATTTGTTGATCATCGATTGCTCAACTTCAGGGATTGTTGCAGTCAAGAGGATTCTACATGACAGGTTTTTGATGACGTACATGGGTCCACTACACTTCTTCCTTAGACTTGAGATTAGTTAGGATGCATAAGGAATCAAATTGCCACAGGCCAAGTATGCATGAGATCTCCTTGAGAGATTTCACATGACAGACTGCAAGTCTACTCCGACTCCTTTCCTATCAAGAGTCAAACTTGAGGATGGCGGGGACACTCCATTGGTTGAAAGCACACTATACAGATAGCTAGTGGGGAGCTTGTTGTATCTCACACACTTCAGACCAGACCTCTCCTATGCAGTTGGCGCAGTTTCCAAGTTCATGCAGGAGCTGCATGTGCTACATTGGAAGGATGCAAAGTCTATCCTTCGATACATACAAGGCACCATCACCTTTGGGATTCATTATGAAGCAGACTCTACATTAGAACTCATTGGTTTTACCGATTCTGACTGGGCTAGCGATAGCACTGATCGCAAGTCCACGTTTGGTTACTCACTCAGTCTTGGTTTCGGGCCTATCTGTTGGTCGAGAAAGAAGCAAGATGCCATTTCTCTATCTTCAGTCGAGGTAGAGTACAGAGGGGTAGTTAACATAACCATTCAAGCTATGTGGCTACAACATTTTCTCACTGAGTTGGGCATCCAGTTTCATCGATCGATCGTCATCTGGTGTGACAACCAGAGCACTCTGAAGTTCTACAGAGATCCAGTTCAGAGGTAGTGGATGAAGCACATCGATATCCAAATGCACTACATTTGAGACTTAGTACACAAGGGGATCATCGACCTACAGTTCTATCCTTTAGCAGAACAGACGGTAGACATCTTCACCAAGACCTTCACTGAGCAGAAGTTCCATTCTTTGTGAAGTCATCTTGGAGTGAAGGACACAGTTTCCTAGAAACTATAATTATTCTTTTTACATACATTGTACCTTGAGGGGGGGGGGTGTTCCCATGAGGTTTTCCCTCTTTCCTCACTTTATCTTCGGTGTATCTTTTGTATTTGGGTACCTAACATGGCCTCGTTGTCGGGACCCATTCTTTATTTTCACCATAGTGATGTTCAGGGGGGGTGTTGGAGTTAATTCACACACACCTAGGATTTCTTTTTCCTAAGGTTTTTCCTTTTTTATTAGTCATTATCCAGTCTCCTATATTTTAGGGGAGAGTATTCCACCTAGAGAATATTCTCTTTAGTTGACACTTCAGTTTGACTAGTTGAGTTGAGTCTAGATGTTGCATTGGTTTTGTCACCATGCAACATTGGGATCATCACGATGATAATGCGCGCTTGCCTTGGGATCATCACCAGACTAGTGCATTAGCCTTGATTCCTTGATCTACTCCTCACTTCACTCTGTTCAGTCAGTTATCTGAAGACTAGTTAACTAGTTAACTCGGCTAGGTGGAAGTTCACTCCCGTAACTGCCTGAGAGACTAGACTAGATGGCAGTTCACTCTCGTAACTGTTGGTGTGTATCTAGATCACTCTAGACCACTACTATGGTGCATTATTTCTCCTCCATTGTGCATTGATTGAGTCGTACAAAGTATATCTTGTGTAAATTATTCATTGTTCATTACGGTTAATGAGAATTATTCCATTCTTTCTCTCCTTCTTATTCTTTCTCAATTTCTCTCTACAAATGTGTGTAGTATTTTCTAGCTAGATCTATTATGTACAGGTTCAACACATTTACATAATGGAATACAGCATTCAAGACAGGGATGGGTTTTTTGAGTGGTTAGTTATGCCATTTGGACTAACCAATGCGCTCAACACATTCATGAGAGTTATGAATGAATTTTTGAAACCATTTTTGGGTGAGTTTGTTGTTGTGTTCTTAGATGACATTTTGATTTACAAGAAGACCAAAGAAGAACACCTAAATCATGTGAGAAATGTGTTACAGTGGTTGAGATAAGAGAAATTGTTGATCAATTTGAAGAAATGTACATTTTTTAAGGAAGAGTTAGTTACTTGGGATTTGTGATTTCCAAGGAAGGTTTGAAGATGGATCCTGAAAAGGTTAAGGCTATTTTGGAATGGTCGACACCTCAATGTACATTTGACGTAAGAAGTTTCCATGGCTTGTCAAGATTCTACATAAATTTTATCATAAATTTGAGAAAGATTTGTGCACCAATTATTGAATGCACAAAGAAGGGAAATTTTAAGTGGACAGTAGCAGCGATGAAGTCATTTGAAGGTTTGAAGAAAAAGGTAACTGAAAATCCAATATTAGCACTTCTATATTTCAATAAAGTGTTTCAAGTGGATTGTGATGCAAGTGGTTCACCAATTGGAGCAGTTTTCAGCCAAGAAGGAAGATTAATTGCATTCTTGAGGGAGAAAATTAATGATGCTAAGAAGAAGTAATATGTTTATGATCAAGAGTTTTATGCTATTGTACAAGCCTTGAAGAAATGGTGACATTATTTTTTAATTCCAAAGGAGTTTGTCTTACTTATTGATCATAAGGTGTTACAGTACATCAATAGTCAAGGTAAGTCAAATCAAAAGCATTCCAAATGGGTAGAATTTTTGCAAAGTTACTCATTTCTTTTGAAACATAGCTCTGGAAAGTCAAATAGAGTTGCAGATGCATTGAGCCAAAGAATAATAATGTTGAATACTTTGTCAGTTGAAGTTGTTAGCTTGGA
Organism: Picea engelmannii; assembly: GCA_009831015.1. Classification (NCBI taxonomy): domain Eukaryota; kingdom Viridiplantae; phylum Streptophyta; class Pinopsida; order Pinales; family Pinaceae; genus Picea; species Picea engelmannii. Next base: position 5,090 of record WSFP011521872.1, on the reverse strand, counting down.
ATGTATGAAATAATTGTATGCAAAATATGCAAATTTTTCAAAGGCATAGAAAGCATGAAAAGAGCCTTGGAGCATTGATAGAACACGATATTTGGATTTTCATCTTCAAGAAGGTTTCTTGTTCAAGAACCAAAGTTTGTGCATTCCACAGATCTCATTGTGGTTGAATATTATTAGAGAGTTTCATAGTGAAGGTTTAGGTGGACAGTTTGGCATTGATAAGACTAGGACAATGGTGAGAGAAAGACAATTTTGGCCTAGCATTAACAAGGATGTTAAGAATTTTGTTGAGTGATACAGAATCTGTCAACTTGCAAAATGAAGGAGTCAAAATACAAGCTTGTATACACCACTACCAGTACCCGAGAGACCATGGGAAGATACAAGTATGGACTTTGTTTTGGGACTGCCTAGGACATAGAGCGGTCATGAATCTCTGATGGTTGCAGTGGAAATATTTTCAAAGATGGTGCATTTCATACCATGTAAGAAGACCAATGATGTTACTAAAGTGGTTGTTTTATTTTTCAAAGAGATTGTGAGATTACATGGGCTGTCAAGAAGTATCACTTTTGACAGGGATACGAGATTTCTTTGACATTTTTGGAGGATACTTTAGAAAAATATGGGTTCCAAATTGCTATACAGTTTTGTATATCATGGGTTGTCAAGAAGTATCACTTTTGACAGGGATACGAGATTTCTTTGACATTTTTGGAGGATACTTTAGAAAAATATGGGTTCCAAATTGCTATACAGTTTTGTATATCATCCTCAAACACATGGACAAACCAAGGTAGTGAACAAAAGTCTTAGAAATTTGTTAAGGAGTTTGAGTAGGGAGAATCCAAGACAATGGGATTTGATCTTGGTACGAGATGAATTTGCTTATAATAATTATGTTAACAGATCTGTATGAAATAGTCCATTTCATATTGTTTATGGTAGGTCACTGAAAAGAGTTGTTGATTTGGTTAAAACGCCTAATCTGGAGGAAAAAAAGAGTGTTGATGCAAGTGAATTTGTAGAGAGCGTGTGAGAAATGCATAAGCATGTTACAAGAAAGCTACAACAGAGCGATACCAGGTATAAAGAAGGAGTATATATGCTAAGACGGAAAAGTTTTTGAAGAAGGAGAGATGGAAATGGCACACTTGAGGAAGGAAAGATTTCCCAGAGATGAGATTGATGATGAAGATATTATGGCCAAAGAATTGGAGCAAGATTTGGTGAAGAGGATTTGCAAGAAGACTCGAAATAAAGAATATTTTGAATATTTAGTCAAATGGAGAAATGGGGGTTCTGAAGATGCATCGTGGGTTTCTGAAAAAGGAGTTGGAGTGCCTATAAGGATATTCATCCTCTATTGGATCTACAATTTCATCCACATAAGTTGGGGCTGATGTTTTTCTTACCAATGATGTCTGATGCAGGAGAATATTTGGCCTCAAGCAATCCACATCAACCCAAAAATATTTCAATTTTAAGTTAATAATTTATAGGAAGGAGTAAGTGTCAAATGCCTATTGTTATAACATGTTTTTTTTGTTGTTGGCATAGTTGCTACAACATTGATGGAATAGTTGTTGCAGCATTGTGATAGAACAATTGTTGCAACATAGTGTTGGAATAGTTGTTGCAACACAATTGATGCAACACATACTGTAATGTTTCTACAACATGTGCGAAGCTCATTTTAATTAAGTATTTTGCATTTTTAACTCCACGTATATGATAAAGCGCATGTGAAAAGTGGTTGGATGATTTAGTAGGGGGGGAATGAATTGTTTAAGTCACCACAGCCATTAAATCTCATAAACTTAATAATTAGAAAACAATTTTGAAATATTGGACCATGTCACTATCCAAGAAAATAAAAACAAGAAACAATTGGGGAAGTTGAAGGGTCTAAACATTTCAGCTGCCAATAAATGAAAAGATAAATGGGGAAAGAGAACAGTGCAAAAGGGGTTCATCTCAGTTCAACCCAGAGAAAAGTTTCCAACAAGATTGATTTCATTTCTACATAAGAAGAAGCAAGAAAGAGGAAAGACATCAAAGGAGTTAGAAACAGAGGGGAGAACTATTCCAGATTTATCTGAGATGTAATAGGTATATAAACAAATTTATGTTCAGATTAATAAAGACATTCGTGTTCCTGTCCATTATTTTTGGTTTTTATTTTCTTTTCTTGTAACAATAAATTCCCCATGGCATTATTTAACTATTAATTTATGTTATATATTAGGATGTTGTTAGTTTTGTACTCTATGGGAAGCCACCTGGTTTTTGTAGGGATTGAGAGAAGAAACTAGTGTGACTGCATTAAATAGACAAGGGAGATATATATTTTTCTCTCGTGATTTTTCTATAATACTCATATAGTACAGAGCCTCCAAATGTTCTTTGCTAACAAGGATTTCCCAAAGACTTGAATGTTTTTAAGCCCCACCCTCCCAGTTTTTTGTCTTTGATACCCTAGTTCACTAAAGGAATAACAACCTTCTCTTGTTTTCCACTACAAAGGAATTGAAATCATCTCCTAGTTATATTATTTTGAATACCTATTGGAATATATGAGAAAGTATGCCAATATACTAGGGTAGCTTCCAATATTGATTTGACAAGAGTTTGTCTCCCACTCGATACAACCATCTATTTCACCATGAGGAAAAAAAAATTCAATATTGTTGTATAAACGCGACCAATCGTGAAAATCATCTTCATTTGTTTTCAATATAAACCCTGGGTACTTTAATCCTTTATAAAAACCATTTTTATACAGGGGAGAAAAATTTTGATGGTCAATTCTTGTGTCCTTATAATTCTATTGAATTAAGTTGACAGTTTCAATATATTTACTTCCATGCTAGTGGAAATCATCTATACTTTAAATGTCTCTTTGTAGGACCCATTTCTAAATAGGAGAACATCATCTACAAATAAAACATGAGTGAGAATGAAATTCCTACCAAACTTCACTCCTTTTATCTATCATGTATCCTTCATAACAATTAGGTACCTAGTGAATTATTCAACCACCATTAGAAATATTAGGTGGGTAGGGGCATCCTTGCCTCAATCTCCTTGAGATTGGAAAATATAATTTTCTAGACCCATTTATTAATGAGGAAAAGGACACAAAATACAAGCATCCTTTAATCCATCTTACTAAGGGAAATAAAACCTCACGTGTAGCAACGTTAACCTTAATTAAGACCAATCTACTATGTCATAAGCCTTTGATAGATCCAACTTGATAATAAAGGATGGTAATTTTTTGGATTTTATGGTGTGTAGTCCTTCCTGTGCTACTCCTATTTTATCATGTATCAACCTTCCACTTAAAAACCCAACAGGTTCTTTCAAAATTGCAACCGATACAATTTCCTTAATTCCACAAGAAATGGTTTTAGTCATTGTCTCATACATAGTAGTGCAGAACAATATAGGTTTGAAGTCTCAAAGGATTCATGAGAATATTTTTGGGAATTAGTGCTATGAAGGTTTTGTTTAAAGCTCCATGAACTTGTCCAAAAGTTCTATATTTTTCCACCACCCTCAATGGATCCTCTTCAATTAATTCATAAAACCTTAGGTATAATTACACTGCCCAACAATCAGGCCCAAGGATTTTGTCTTTTTGAAAAGATGCTACCAACTCTTATAGATAGATAGATATTCTAGTATTCTAGAGAAGAGAAGGATGCCATAAGATTTTCCTTGAAAAGGATGCAGTTACTTGGAAAAGGTGCACTAAAAACTTAAGAGAATATTATGTTAGACTAAGAGTTGATGAGGATCAAATTATCTAATAATTAATTCCAGTTGGGGACTACATGTCAAGCATTGGATATAAAACTTTAACTGCTCAGGGAAGAGAGAATCTCTAGGTATGGTGGTGGAAACAAGTTTGGAAATTTAAGTGTCTAGCAAAATCCAAAATATTCATGTGGCTTCTCTTGAATAACAAAGCTTTAACATGGGATTTTTGCAGAAGAAGAATTGTGTGGGACTTGTATGGTGTTGTCTTTGCAAACAAGAGGACGGAAAAAACTCACATCTAATTATGTCTTGCCAATTTATAAAGAAAGTTTGGAATGAGGTAGAATGAATGACAATATTGAAAACTTCTTGGGATGGGAACATTATATAGGAGGCTTTGAGAACTTGGTGCACTAATAGGGAAACCCGAAGGTATAGAGCTCTCCCTTTGAATCTTGCTCGGAGAGTATGGTTGGTCAGGAACTCAAAATTGTTTGAAGATGGAGATACTTTACCTATGAAATGTGTTGTCCAAATATTAAATATATTATTATCAGTATTTCAGTTTTGGGAAAAACACAACATAAGATAGTCATATGAAGAAGTAATTAATAAAGATTTTTCATGGGCATTCTTTAATGGTGCTTCTCATGGAATCCCTCCTAAAGGTTGGGCAAGGGGAATCCTTCATCTTTCTACATTCCATGGTATATCTTAAATAGATAGAATTAGCCAAGCATCAAAAACTTATGTGAATTAATGGAACTCAAATTGGATTTGGTGTTGGATTGGGAACATGGAGGAACACATATTCAAATATTTGGGGATTCACTCCTTGTAATTTAGTGGATGAAACAAGAGACACTCTTAAGAAATTTGACATTGTAACCTTTGTTTCTTGATGTTATGTCTTTACATTCAACCTTTACTCATATTTCCTTTGAGCATGTCTACATGGACATAAACAAGATAGCAGATGGTTTATCAAGCATAGGCTTAGAACTGGACAAAGGAGTCTAGAAAGTCTTCGAGGACAATCAAGGACAAAATTCTAAATATTTGCATGACCCTTGGATAGAATTTTTACTCATACAACATAGTTTTTTGGGTCACTTTCTGAGTATATCTCATGCGTGGTGAATGAAACAAATAAGGAAACATAGCTCATACTTTTTTGATGGATTAAAAAATGGATGTGATTTTTGAAAAAATGGGAAGAAAAAATTATTTTGGAGGGGATAGTGTAATGTCATCAGGTGTGAAGTTTTTAGTTGTTCGTATATAAGGGGACAATTACAAGTATTATAGATATAGGCCTTATAAGG
>WSFP011521871.1:0-12475 GCA_009831015.1 Picea engelmannii | reverse complement strand
TGTTTAAGGGATTTGGGACAAATTTAAAGTTCAATACAGCATATCACCCAGAGTCAGATTGGCAGACAGAAAGAATTAATCGAATGACTGAATATATGTTGAGAATGTATGTAATGGACAAGCCTTCTAAGTGGGAGGACTATATCCATTTAGTTGAGTTTGCATACAACAATGGGTATCATGAATCATTGAAGATGAGCCTGTTTGAAGCCTTGTATGGCAAAGAATACAATACACCAATAAGTTGGGATAACCCAGCAGATAGAGTTGTGATTGGGCTAGAGTTGTTAAAGGAAATGGAAGAACATATGATAAAAATCAGGCAAAATTTAAAAGTTGCACAAAATCGACAGAAGAGCTATGTTGATAGAAAGAGAACAAATAGAGAATTCAAAGGGGGAGAGCATGTGTTCTTAAAAGTTAAAGCCAAGAGAAGCTCATTGAAATTGGGAAGTTGCCCAAAGTCAGCAACGAGATATTGTGGGCCTTTTGAGGTATTAGAAAAGATAGGACCGGTTGCATACATTCTAGCATTACCTGCATCCATGAGAATTCATAACGTGTTCCATGTGTCTTTACTAAAAAAGTGGGTACCTGATCCTAATCATGTGACTGATTGGAATGTGATCCAGGTGGAACACAAAGGGGATTTCCAGGTGGAACTAGTGTGCATCCTAGACCGAAAAGTCAAAGTGCTTAGGAACAAAGCCATTGGCTTGGTAAAGGTTCAATGGACCTGTTACGGTCCTGAAGATGCTACATGGGAGCACGAAGAACATGCGAAAAGCTTACCCGCAAATTTTTGAAAATTTTGAAGAAAATTGAATATACAGTTGTACATAAGTGAATGAAGATTCCATTTTGGCAACCAAAGTTTCTGGAGCCACAACTCCGAAATTTCCTGTCCAACCGATGTGTGGGTTGAGGGGAAAGGCGAATTGTTGGCTGGAATTATTGCGTGGGTCATTAAGTTGAAGAATTATCAAATATTTTGATGTAATGTTTTATATATGCCAATGTGTAAACCGTATGGTTATGTGCACTAAGGACAGTGCAGTTTGTAGGGGGAGGGGAATGTAACATCCATGTTTTCAAACCCAAAACTAGCAATGTGTATTGTAAATATAGTATGTGGTCGAAAGCCAAACAATGCATATTGTAAATGCGATGTATGGTCGAGAGCCACTATGTAAACGATATAAGTTGAAATATAATGAATGAAATGTATCACCAGTTGCAGATGGACACGGACGAAGATTGGGGGCTAAGTATCCACAAGAGAGGCTAGGGGTCCAAGGGGGGGAATTACCCATATCTATTAAACCAAAACCGATTTCATATTTTTCTCTAAATTATCCTTGCCATGAACTTTTCATTAATTGTTGAGTGTTCTAGAGCCCAATCATTAAATTCATGCAAGAGGGTTGGTGGGAGAGTCACTTCCCATAGTTATTAAGAGCATGGGGGATGAGTACAATCAACTTGGGGAAGAGTGCAAGTCAAGCAAGCAAGAGAAAGAGAGGAAATTTGTATGGGTAGGAGACCAGATTTTGCACATTCACGTTTTTGCATAGAGAGTTGTTCTTACATGGAGTTTTTTGGCCAGCAATGGAGTTCCGAGTGTGGGAACTTGAAGGCAACTGTTGTGGACATGTTTGGTCGTTGTTTGGTGCTATAATCTCATGAAGAAAGAGGTCACGTGCCTAGGAGTGACATGCTACTCGAAATTCGCCGAAGAAGAACGTGTTTTGCTGCTAGGCAAATTTGTGGTTGCAGTTGTAGAATTCCTAAGGTCCCAGCAAGTAAAATTCATGTCCAACTTGTGTTGGAAGCCCTGGAGGAGAGTGGAAAGGCTTGAGGGACTGTAAGCAGTGAAGGGGGATTCCATCCCTTGGGTTGTGCAGGTTGAGGGGAAGTTTGTTGGTGGACTGGAATTAGCTAAGAGTTTAACTGCTGAAAGGGGAACATTAGCCAGCCTTAGCGACCTCCGTCTCTTGTGGATTCATAGCCCCAACTCGAGGGTGTCTTACTATTGAGAACTGGAACAACAAGGCTACAGTAGGGAGGAACGTTTATCCTCTGCAGCGGGTCGCACATTTTATAAGATAAGTGTTTTAATTGTGGTGTTTAATTGTGTTATATGTTGATATATATTTGTTGTGCATCTACTCTGAGTTAGCTTGGTTAATGTTGTTTGTTGTGAGCAGAATTATGCATTTAAATACCTGTTTATATGGTTGAATGTTGTTGTATGTTATTTAGATGTTGCTATGCACATTTCAGCAATTGTATTCACGTATTTAAGTAGCATAGACAGTTTCAAGTGTATGAATGTCATATTCTTGGTTATTTCCACATTTATATTTAGTATCAGAAATTTTATGGAGTCATTTTAGTAGTGACATGGCCCAGCTGAGGGTTGGGTACGTTATTGTGGATATTCCACTAGAATAGTTCGTCACAACAGATCTTATACTATTTTGAAATCTTAGATTATGCAATTTATTTTCCTTAGACCCCAGATTAATTAATTACTACCTTTGCTTGAATTTATGAAAATAACTAGATACGAGAATGAAAGAACAGGCAAAATATACACACAATTGAACACAAGATGTATCCTAGGAAACCCAATACGAGAGAAAACCCAGCTGGAAGATGAGGCCTATGCTTTGCTCTCTTTTCTTCAGTTATGGAAAGCAAGTACAAAGAAAGAGACACTCACTATGGAGTTGCCTTTGACATTGTGGCCTGAACGACTGCTACAAAATCTCCTACATCCTCTGTTATGCTCTAAATATGCCACTCCTTGGATGCTCTTCTCAACTATCGAACAAGTACAATACAAAATAATGTAACCCCTTTCTCCTCCTAAACGTCTGGTATTTAACATAGCCCGATAGTCATCTAGGGTTAGGATTTTGACTTCATCAACCCTCAATTAGTGATTAGGTTTGGACCTTCTAGAATCTTCTTGAAAGTCCACACATGGCTAGCCCCATATGTGTGAGTAATGGAGGTTGATGTGGCATCCACTTGTACCATGGTGGTCAACACGGGAGGCATAAATTTTGCATACGAGCTCTGATTGAGGCGTTTGAAGTGTCGTTGGAAAGGTCTCAGAGTGTAGAACACCATCAAGGGTGTGGGCTCAAGTTCTGCACATCATAACCCCCAAAAAATGCCATTTAATGCCACAAAATGGCTCTGAAAGGTTCTGGACCCCAATTTTCCAAACTAGGACTTGCCACTAAAATGGCCCTGCATGTTGATTCCTCCAAATTTTTCCACCTAGAAAGTATTGATATAGATGACAAATTATATAATGATCTAATCGAGATCAGAATTCCAACCAGGTCTAAGCTCAAGTGGAGAAAAGGTTTGCTTGAAGAGTACAATCATGAGATTGGTTCGAGACATGCATTCCAAAGACAAGCAATGGAATCTCCAAAGGAAGAAAACACCTTTGAATCCGAAGCAGTGTTTCAGCAAGCCTTTTTGGAGAAGAAAACCACAGTGGAGGTATTATATAAGGAGCAAAAGAAGAATGAAGAAGGTCCAAATCAAGGTAAAGGAGAAGGCGGTGGTAGTGACCCTCCTAAAACTCCTCCATCTCCATCCTCTCCTTCAAGTTCAAGTTCCTCTTCAATTCTACAGAAAAAACAACCAGAGAAAGTTGATTCTAATTTGTTTACGTTGAAATTAGACATGAAATTTGATTTGCTAGTGTATAATGGAGAGCTTAATGCAAAAAAATTGGATCATTGGATCAAGCAAATTGAAGTAGATTGCAAGGTTAAAAAAGTTGTGGACGAAGAAGCAAAAGTCCAGCCAGTTACGCTCTGACTAGGAGGCACAACAATGATATGATGGGAGAGTAAGAATTAAGAAGATGTAAGAATCAAGATCTCGTTAAAAAGGTAAAATGATATCTTCCTGGTATGAATTCATAGCTGCATTAAAGAAGCAATTTTGTCCTTTAGGTTATATGCAACAAGCAATAATGGATTGGCAGAATCTAAGGCAAAATAGAGGACAAAATGTATTCCTCTTTATACGCAAAAATTCTTTTGAAGTATATTGGCAGGTTGCATAGTTATTTGAGACAAACTATTCTTATGTTTAATTCAACTAATCTTGATGAAGTTTGTCTCCAACCCACTCATATTGAGTCAAAGGGAAAGAATCTCAAGGGAAACTTCTCAAAGAAATCAATTTAGCCAGTTGAAGGCAAGCACAAAGGAAAGGGTAAAATGAAACAAACAACCACAGTGAAAAAAGAAAATGAGAAACCTTAATGTTCACATTGCAAAAAGGAAGGACATGTTGAGGCGTGTTAGAAACTTCATCCAGAACCAAGACCAAAGAGGTTCGGAAATAAGAAGACCACATCTACAATCCAACAGGATCTTGGATTGGATTCAGGTGATGAAACCAAGATCACGACCATGGGAATACACAGTACATCTTCTTCTGCTAGTTCTAGAACTAAGACACATTCTTTAAAATCTGAAACTATGCATGATGAAAGTAAAAGAAGTGAGCTATTCCATATTAGAGTTATCTCAAAACATACAAAGATTGATACACTCTTTGGTAGTGGTTCGCAATCTAATCTCATTTTAGAAGAAATTGTTAAGACATTGGGACTTGAAACTAAACCTCATCCAAAACCATATCCTTTAGGATGGGTATGTAAAGATGCTATGTTACAGGTATCTAAACAATGTAAGCTCAGATTTGCAATCACCTCTGTTAGCACATAAAGTTGTCATGGGTCATATGTCACTATTGTTAAAACCTAGGTCTACACCTTTGTCGAGTCTCTCTTTTTTCTGCATAGCTTCCTATAAGTTTTTCCTCTTATGGTTGATAAAGTCGGGTCAGTCAAGTATGTTGTATGCACAGGGAAAAACTATGAGCAAAATGCAGCATTCAGAGCAGTCCATTTCGGGCTTGAAATACAAGCAAACAGGCAAGTTCAATTTTCAATGACGGAGATCCCATGTGCAGTTCAGATTAGCGGCTCTCGTGCATTCGAAGTTTCAAAATCGCACAAGGATTAACAACCAAAAAGAAGTGTCGAAGTCCCGAAGTCTCGAAGTAACGAGAGACCACCACGTCACTTCAGGCCCTACCACTCCACGAGTGTTTTCCAACTCAACACATGGCACTTATCCGCCAAGGACACATAACATTCATTTCAGGCTACCATGTCACTTCGGGCCCGTACCACTCCAGGAGTTTTTCGTGCTTCACAATCCAGAACTCTCGAAGCCCAAAGTGTCGAAGTGTCAAAGACACATGGCGCCCATCCATCAGTAGTTGTGACAGCACAATGACGTCAGGCCACCGCGTCAGATTCAGGAGATCGTCCTCCGGAAGATATTCTTATTCAAAGTTCCCAAGCGCCAAATTTGGCTCCATCTCTAAATATGGTTAAAAGGATTCTGGAGTTGGCAGACGGATAAATTTTAACGGGGGTGCTAAAATAGCAGGGTTGCCCAGATCGTGGATTGCGACAAGATCGACAGCCACACTTTATTGCGAGGACAAAAAGTGCTCGAACACTAAAATCTTAGAGCGGTCCCGCAATCGAAACCACAGTATAGTTAAAGAGGTACGTGGCAATTGGTGGTGGATTGCGGGGGTCGAAGCGGTGTGGACCCAAACCGCCCTTGACAACTCCCGCAATCACGTGTTGATGTAGGGTCCAATCCGAGAGAAACGTGTGGCAACAAACTAGGCATTAGGCCTCATCTTGATCCCAAGAAGAAATCAGTTAATGAAAGAAGGACCGGTGGTTGAACAATCGACTACCCCCTTAAATGGAAGCATGGAGGGTCTGGCCAAGGAGACAGAAAATTGTCAGTATGAAGTACCACAGAGGGCAGTTTTTCCTGCAGGCCCATACTGATAAGAGTTTCCTTCTGACAGAAGGAACAGGACAAACAAGAGAAGACGCACAGCACTGGAGAAGAGGCGCCCAAGTAGCAAGACATGTCTATTGTTTTCATTATAAATACATTTGATGAATGACATAATAAACAGAGGGGGGTCCAGCCCAAGACCGGAAGAGATTTTGAGAAATGTTTATGACTGTATATTTCAGTTTGTAAGTCGGAGGGGCATGTAGCTGTAAATTGTATGTTATTGAAGATTCATATGAGTTGTTTCATCAGATTTGTCTTATATGTTCTCTATTCTATTCTTCATCTTGTCTGAACGTATTGTTGATTTTAAGGATTAAAATTTGCCTTTGATTGATAGATTCCTGATGCGGTAGAGGATCTGCTGTAAGCTTGCCTATTTATCAGTCTTTACTGTTCAAACACATATAAATTCTATGTATTTTGTTCTATTCATCTTGTTTGAATGTATTGCAGATTTTAAGGATTAAAATTTGTCTTTGATTGATAGATTCCTGATGCGGTAGAGGATATGTTGTAAGCTTGCCTATTTATCATTATTTATTGTTCAGACACCATCTAAATTCTCTTTGCAGAGAGGATCTCTACTTAGCGAATATTCGTCTTTATGTCATTCTCTTATTCTTCTCTTCATCATTATACAAATCTTTTGTCTGATAGGGAGCTCAAATGCCTTCAATGAGTAGACTGTTTATGACTCCATAGCCCAATGGTCCATCACTGATCTGCAGTGATATCTGTTGTCTTTTCCTTTCTTTAAAGTCTTGCTAATCCCTGATCTCAAACCAAAATAAAATCAATTTGTATGTTACCAAGCTTACTCCCATTTGCAGTCTGGGGGTGACTCTTGGAGTGATAACAATCTCTAATTTCATAGATGAGGTAGAGTTAGATGTCATACCACTTGATATTTGAGGAATTGTTTTGGGAAGTCCTTATTTATATGACAGGAAAGTTATCTTCTACAAGGAGGAGAACAAGTATCAACTTACAAAGGATGGGAGTGAGTATATTGTAAAAGCCCATCGTGAGAAGACTAACTTGTCTCTAGTTACTACATGACAAATAAAAAGGTTTGTAAATGCAAGCAAGAATTTTGTACTCGTGATTGTAAAAGCTAAGGATGATAATAAATCCAAAGGTTTCAAAGGATGTGATCCTAAACATAAAGATGAATTAGTTAAGAATATTTCTAACTATGATGAAGTGTTTCAGGAACCACAAGGATTACCTCCAAAGAGAGAGATACAACACCAGATTCAGCTACAACAAGATGCACCTCTTTCTAACATTGGCATGTATTGGTTATCTACGCTTGAGAATGAAGAAATAAAAGAAGCAAGTTTGGGAGTTGCTCGAGAAAGGAGTCATCAGACCAAGTACTTCTCCATGTGGATCACCCATTGCATTAGTACCAAAGAAAGACGGTACATGGAGAATGTGTGTGGATTTCCAGGCATTGAACAAAATTATGGTGAAGAATCGTTACCCTCTTCCTTGTATTGATGATTTGTTGGATCAATTACTTAATGCAACTTATTTCACTAAGTTAGACTTAAGAAGTGGTTATCATCAAGTAAGGATTTTTGAAAATGATATTCGGAAAAATGCTTTTAAAACAAAACAAGGATTTTTTGAATGGTTGGTTGTGTCTTTTGGGCTTTGTAATGCTCCTGCTACTTTGATGCAGGTTATGAATGATGTATTTAGGCCATTCATAGATGATTTTGTAATAGTATACTTAGATGATATATTAATTTTTAGTAAAAGTTGGGAAGATCATGTAAAGCATGCTAGGAAAATCTTAGATGTTTTGAAAAAGGAGAAATTGTGCATAAAGATGTTAAAATGTGAATTTGGGAAACATATTTAGTTTATTTGGGCTATATAGTAGGGGGTGGTGAATTGAAATTTGATCCCTCTAAAGTTGAAGCCATTATGAAGTGGCCTAAGCCTAATAATGTAACAAAAGTTAGGAGTTTCCTGGGGGTAGTTCAATATTGGAGGAAGTTCCCTACTAACTTTTCTTTTATTGCATCTCCTTTACATGCTTTGACAAATACTAAGCAGGTCTTTCAGAGGGGAGGTAAACAGCAAAAATCCTTCCAGACCTTGAAAGAAAAGATCAGTACAACCCCAGTTCTAGCATTGCCAAATTTACAACAACCATTTGAGATTGAAACCAATGTTAGTGATTACACCATGGGAGCAATGTTATGATAAAGAATTGTATGTTTTGGTTCAGAGTGTAAAGAAGTGGAGATGGGAAAAGAGACAACCATGCATACAGATCATCAGCCTTTGCAATATCTCCAATCACAAACCAAGCTACAACAATCACGTCTTTTCCGACGGATGGGATTTTTGCAACAATTCCATTTGGAAATTTGGTATAAGAAAAGTATATAAAACAAAGTTGTTGACATGTTATCTAGACCTTCTGTTAATGCATCCATTGTTTTACAACATAGTTCATTAGCTCATGAAAGTTACATTGAACAATATACTAGAGATGAAGATTTTAAGGATGTTTATGAAACACTAATCCATGGTAATAAGTGGAAGAATTAGATTATCATGTACATGAAATATTGTTATATCATCTTGGTAAATTGTGTATTCCACGAGATGAAAGACTGCATGTAACTAGAGAAGCACATATTTCTCTCATTTCTGGTCAGTTTGGTATAGGAAAAACAATAGCTCGGTTACAACGTTATTTTTATTGGCCCCGGATGTATGAAACTGTGTCCAAATATGTAAAAGGATGTGTGATGTGTGCCATGAGCAAACCAAGTAACAGAAAATTGGGTTTGTATATGCCACCTCATGTAACTTCTCGTCCATGGGAAAGTGTGTCTATGGATTTTGTAGGGGGTCTTCCTATGTCCAGGAAAGGTCATGATTATATGTATGTTGTTGTGGACAGATTTCGCAAAATGCGTGTTTTGGTGCCTTGTAAGAAACGGGTGACAAGAAAAGGGACTGCTCATTTGTTCTTCTAGCATGTTTGGGTTCATTTTGGCTTGCCCACATCCATTGTATATGATCGAGATTGTTGCTTTCTTGGGGAATTTTGGTCAACTTTGTGAGAGTTAATGGACACTAAGCTTCAGAAGAGCACTGCTTTTCATCCACAGACCAATGAGAGAACGGAAGTGGTCAACAGGATAGTGACACACTTACTCTGAGGATATTGTAACAAGCAGCATAAGCTTTGTGATGAACAATTATATATGTACAACATGCCTATAACGGTGCCATACATTCTTCTACATAAAGATCTCCTTTTGAGACATGTTTTGGTTATTTGCCTAATTCTCCTCTAGACTTCACTTTTGGGCAAGATTTAGTGGCGGATGCACGTAATGATGCAAACAATGCCAAGAAGTTCATCTAGAAGATCCAATTGGTTCATCAATCCATACGGGAACAATTGGAAAAGAGCCAAGCCAAGTATAAGGATAGGCATGACAAGCATCGGGTTGATCATCACTTCCAATTTAGTGATCAAGTTTGGCTATACATTAGAAAAGAACACCTTAAAGGAGTAGGTAAAAAGCTCAAGCCAATCAGGTATGGTCCATTTAAAATTTTGGAAAATATTGGTGACAATGCTTTTCCGTTGGAGTTACCTCCATATATGCAATGTATTATGTGGTTAATGTTGAAAACTTGAAACTATATGAGCCTCCTATGATCATGGATCAAGGTGAGAATGTTCAAGTTCCCCCTATTGAAGATTTTGCTCCTAAATATCTTGATGAGTTGCGAGAAGATGTTATTCTTGACAGAAGGGTGAGGACTTCATGAAGAGGTGATGTGGAGTATCTTCGTGTGGGTCTAAAAGGAATACATCCAAGTAAAGCGCGATGGATGGAAATTGGAAAAGTGAGGGAGGTGTACCCTCATTTTTTTTCTGAATGAAACCATACTTTTGGTGGTCCAAAAGCCTCTTAGCGGGGAGGGGTGATTTAAGAGGATCCCCACAACCGATCCAATTAGTTGCAAAAGATGGCCAAGCCACCACATGGCTCAACATGGCATAGAGATTGCTAGTGGTTACCCAAATCCCAAGCAATATGGGATAATTCTGCCAACCAAGCAACGCAAAACATGGGCCAA
Organism: Picea engelmannii; assembly: GCA_009831015.1. Taxonomy (NCBI): domain Eukaryota; kingdom Viridiplantae; phylum Streptophyta; class Pinopsida; order Pinales; family Pinaceae; genus Picea; species Picea engelmannii. The sequence goes on along the minus strand of WSFP011521871.1, from coordinate 2,420 downwards.
TTCCTCTCTTCTGGGCCAATTCCTCTCTTTCGGGGCAATTTGAATTATGGTGTATGCGACAACAATGATGTGGTGTAATAGATGTATTTGAAGGGAAGATTTGGAGGGATTTGACCCCTATCTTCGTAACCGCACTCTAGAAATGATATTAGGGAGAATCAAACTCGAACTCACATCCAAAAAAAGAATCATGTGATCTCTCCTCTCAGTAAGGTTAAGAGACCATTCGAAGGAGTGAAGAAAAGAACCGAATTGATAAGGTGAAAGAAGTTGTTGGCATTCCTCTTGATTGGTGGAATAAGGGTGCAATGTTTGTTGCAGATCACATAGCGACCATCTGATTGAGCTATAGAATTTCGTGTTGAAGATTGCAACGCAACAATCAAAGATGCAACCAATAAAAAGTGATTCGACTTGGAAGGATTTGTAGATCTGTGTGTGTTGAGATCATTTGTAAAGTAGATTACTCAATGTTTGTGTGTGATCGAGCACATTGTTGAAAGAATTGGGCAAGCCATGGTCATAGAACTAGGTTGATTCATTGAAGAGAGTCTTCAACTGATTAAAGGTGCCATAGTGTTGTGAAGAAGAAGGTTAAGTTACTGCGTGAACCATCAATTCACTATAGTGACATGAAGACCTTGTTGCAAATTGGTAAGCATGCGGTTGTGGCTCTGTAAGATGAACTCTTGCAGTGATTAACCTGTTGTTGTGTGGAAGAAGCCTACGATTTGGCAAGGGGCATCTACTCTATTGGACAGAAGAGGAGCCATTGGGTGCAACCTCAAAACCTCCTTTAACACTATGTGTAGACTGAAGGTCATTATTTGATGTAAAGTGGTGAAACAATGTACTTTGCAACCTTCTAAATGGATCAGTTCGTCAATTGAAGCGAACCCAAAGACGTAACCCATATGGGTGAAATCCATTATCAATTTGCAGAGTATTGCTTGTGTTATTTCCAGTTCTGGATTTAAATATCAATCCTTAAATATTAAATTTTAATTAATTAAGCGCCAATTTCGAATCACATTTGATGTGAAGATTTGTTTAATTGGTACTTGTAAGGCATACAACGAAGATATGATTGATTACATCTTTGCCTCATGGTTGTTATATGATTTAGGTAATTACAATGTTATGTTTTTATATTGTTTTTTACATTAATATATAATCGTTTAAAAAAAATAAGGTACTTAATATGACTTTGTAGCTATGTTGCACGGGTACCCGTCCCCCCTAAAAAAACTCAAGTACCCTGCGTTCCCACGTACCGGGGACTTTTAAACACCTAGGAAACGTTTCCAATTAGCTGGGGACGTCAATGGGGACTTGGGTACGTTTAAGCCGTCCCCAATCCGTCCCTGGGTCAAATGGGGGACAGATCGGGTACCGTACCGACGTCCCTAAAAGTTTTGGGGACTGATAAGCACAATAATTATAAAAAAATAAAAATAAACCTAAATCTACTCACCCGCGCGCGCGTAAAGACTAACCTACCGCCCTCACATTCACATTTCGCTGTTCACCTCACTCACACTCGACCCACACCTCACTCACACTCGACCCACACAGTCGGCCCTCACAGTCTGAATTTACCCGCACCTCTCGGCCCTCACAGTCGGCCCTCACAGTCCGAGTCGGCCCTCGCGCGCATACGGGGAGGGTTTCCGATCCAGCCACCAGCGAACTCCAGCGACCAATTCGCGTGGAGACGGAGGGGTTCCAGTCCAGCAGAACGCTCGCGCGGGAGGGGTTCCGGTCCAGCAGAAAGTAAAGCTCGCGCGGGAGAGGTTTCGGTCCAGCAGAAAAATCGCGCGGGAGGGGTTCCAGTCGCCATTGCAACCACCAGCCGCCGGTTACAGGTATGCTCCTGCTACGTTTTTTTTTTAAATTTTAAATTTATTATTTATTAAATTATAAATTAAAATTATGTTACAGTTTAAAAGTTTAAATTTATGGATTTAAAATTTAAATTACATATATTACATTTATAATTTATTTAATATTACAATGTTATTATTATATTATGAACCTCTCCCAATGTTATTATTATATTATGAACAACAGGTCTGCTTCGTGCTGCATTCAAAGGTCGAGTATGTCATTACTGGGTTGTTGTTTGTCTGAAATTCATTCATTCTTTATGCTGTTGTTGGGTCTTCACGGGTCCTTTACTTCTTTTTTTATGATCTTTGAATCTTTGTTATCTAAATTTTCTTTCAAACTTCTTTTAAACATCAAATATTTTTCCAAAGTTTCGACTTTAAAAAAAAATAAAATAACATTGACTTGGCTTTTCAAGATTTCTTGGACACTCTATCTCCCCTCGGACCCTCCTTTTTCAATATTGGACCCACACAAACTTTACATACTTGAGATATGGTATCACTCTAATGCCATGTAAGAATTTATGCGGA